>JASAND010015205.1:0-86039 GCA_030248195.1 Trissonchulus latispiculum | reverse complement strand
AACAGCCGGACGATATCTTGAGGTGGTGTGGGGGGCGGGGTTGCGCAACGGGAACGACGTACAGGCAGAGCATACTTTCAGGGTACTATAGGATGCCTATAGCATACTTTTACCTCGGGCCGCACCGTGCCCAAACCTATTAGCAGTCAATCAGGGGCGTACCCAAGGTTGCCAGGGAGTAACCAAATTGAATTCGCAGTGACACATTCGCAGAATTTAAAAATTCGAAAGTAAATTCCAGCAAGCTAGAAAAACATTTCGCCCATGGGGAAGGGGAGCAGTTAAAATAGCAAATTAATTGGACCGGACCTGATATCGGACTCCGACCTTCGACAGACTGGACAGCGTATTAACGGTAGCGGTAGCGTAGCGTAGTGGACTTGTCCGTGGGTTCCGGGACATCCCCGGCTTAGGTGACTAGGTACTGAATTTCCAGTGAGAGGTACGTAGTGCTGGTCTTGTTTGATTATATATATATATATATATATATATATATATATATATATATATATATATATATACATATATATATATGTAGACCGTGCACTGCCGGTATTCAAATTTGAAATGCTGTGTTGAATTTGGAAATAGCCTGACTGGAAACAGTTGGATACACCTTTTAAGGGAAGGGGGCATAGGCAGGCAGGCATAAGCGAGGGTTGGATAGAAGCGGGTCACAAATGTTGAACCGCGGGTACCCATGACCCGCCTACCCTTGAGCTGCACCCACTTGACCAGTAGACAGACCAAATTTGACGCAAATGTTTCTAAATTGCCTCTGATTCAAACATTTGAGATGTCGAAAGATGTAGAGATGTAAATTCAAACATTTGAGAAACATTCAAGCATTGCGTACGGTGCTCCACCCACAATACGCGAATGTTCCCCCGTTTGGTGGGAGGGGGGGTAGCAGAAAACATGCCCCCGTTTGGTGGGGGGGGGCAAAAAAAAGAGGTACCCGTTTGGTGGGGGGGGTAGGCAAGTGGTCCCAGTTTGGTGGGGGGGGTCGCTAACAGCCAGTGCCCGTCTTGACGACCCCCAAAACGGGGACCCTTTTCTGCTTCTACAAACGGGGACCGGTTTTGGCTACCCCCCCCCCCAACATAGAGGGGGGGTATGACTGTCGACCCCCGCCCCCATCAAACGAGGGAACATTCGCATATTGTGGTCGGAGCAGCGTACCGTATTATGCCAAACAGTGGCCCATCTTTTCCATAATCCCCCCCCTCAAAACTAAGTGGTTGGATTGGGGTTTATGGGTGATCCAACTGCGTTCATACTTTGGTAGGGTGGTACCTGAGGCTCAGTGATTTCAAAAATGCAAAAAATTGCAAATTTTTTAAAAATTTGAAAATTTTGAAATTTTTTAATTTTCTGGTAAACTCAATGTCCCTTCTTGCACCAACATCTGAAAATGCTTCCTGCGATCTCTACAGCGGATCTCTGCAAAGATCAAAGGAAATTGCCGCCCATACTAGGAACACGATTACTGTTGTATATAGGCGGCGTTTTCCCTTTGATCTTTACAATTAGAACCGCTGTAGAGATGGCAGGAAGCATTTTCAGATGTTGGTGCAAGAACGGAAAATACTCAGCATCATTGAGTTTGCCGGAAAATTTTAAAAACATTTCAAAATTTTAAAATTAAAAAATTTGAATTTTTTGCATTTTTAAAATCACTGAGCCTCAGGTAGCACCCTACCAAAATATGAACGCATTTGGATCACCCACCTCAATCCAACCAGTTTGTTTTGAGGGGGGGATTGTGGAAAAGATCCGAAAACGGCCTGACTGAAAACTGTTCTGTTCAGAGACTAAAAAGCGTGAAGCATCCACTGAATATAATTCAGGCCAAACCCTAGTAGGTATTAAGCTGAGCAAGAAATCATTGTCAAGACTGCATAGTCATGCAACTCTTGAATCCCTAGTCAGATATACTTAAAAAAGTGCTGAATTGTTCTGCACACCTCAGTAGGTAGAGCAACACTACTAATCGCAAATCAAAAAGACATTAAAAAGTTTCAGGTTTATTAAAAAACAATCATTGCATATATGTATACACGCAGAACAGTGAGCCATAATCCAGAATAGAATTTCCAACACAAAACTAAACATAGATAAAAAATATAGCTTTGTATTAATATAATAAACTACCCAGCATGTAGACATGCAATAACAACCTCTTCAAAAAATTGATTTGTGCCATCCAATTTAATGGTTTTTAAAACCAAGCCTTGGCTGCCGGGGTTTAAAATATTAGACTGGCAGCCACAAGCAGCGAATTTTCAGGATTTTCGTCTCATGATTTGTATAGTGCTGCATCAAAAATGAAATTTACTATTTTACACTAATAAACTAAAAAGTAGGAATTAAAGGAGGAATTTAGAACTATTCGACATTCGACGAATACAGTGCAATAAAACAAATAACAAGCAAATAATAGCAAATACAATCTAACAATTTCTAGCTACCTCAAGGTGTGGGCGGGAGAAGTCCAAAAGACGAGGGGGTGAGGGCCTGGTGGAGGGACTTGCAGAAAACTTTAGTATAGCGTAGTTTAAACGTAGCTACGCCAGGCTTGCGTGAAGGACAATTTTCAATTGCGTCACAAATAATTGTTATAACGAAGCATCAAGATTCAAGACAGAAAAACATGCCCAATCTGAACACAACATACACTGCAGTTTACAGTACAACACATACAACCTTCAATGCGATTAATAGCCACCTCGTTGGAAGCCGGCTCCAAAAAATTCCAGAAACAAAGCCCAGATCAACGAATCAGACAACACAATAAGTTTAAAGCAAAACTGTTTAAAGCGGTTTAGCAATACGTAACATTGTAACAAAAAGTAAACAAAGACAATTATTCTACGTAGAGCTAATAAACGAAAACAACAAACTATTTTTTCAACAAACAGTACAAAAGCATAATGGCATTTCTGAAGGCGTACACAGACCACAGTATGTACAACAGGAATTTTACATTTGAGAATACAAAATTCAGGTTGAATATTATATTCAATTAATTCAATATAAGAACTCCCTACAAAGTTGCCCAAGTTGAGTTGAATTTGAGTAAAACACAAAAATCCGTTAGAGAGGACTCTCGAATTCAGTCGAAGTTATGTCACCATTAAAATACACATTCAGTCTCTACACATTCTAGCTACTCGCAACTATGGAACGTACAAATAGCACCACAGAACAGTAGCTGGCGTGCTACATGCCCTTTGACGCAATCTGTAAAATGTAGCTTTTAAGTGTTTAAAATTGCTAGGGGTCTAGGGTCTATGACTCTGCAATAGCAAAAATAAAGCGGTTTAGCAATACGTAACATTGTAACAAAAAGTAAACAAAAACAATTATTCTAAAACAGTACGTAAGAGGTAAACGAAAACAACAAACTATTTTTTCAACAAACAGTACAAAAGCATAATGGCATTTCTGAAGGCGTATACAGACCACAGTATGTACAACAGGAATTTTACATTTGAGAATACAAAATTCAGGTTGAATAATTCAATTAATTCAATATTAAATAATACAAATGAACTGTTGTTTCCAGCATCGAAGATCTACCCAAAAATTGCCACTTTCAAAGCTGGATCCTTTGGTCCAAAATACATACAAAATACAAAATGAAATTTTTAATACAAAATCGCTCAAAACACCAAGTTCTCTCAAACCGTTTCTGGAGTCGACGAACATTTTTCAACTAAACTTCAGCATTGGGATACCGCCCTTTTATGCTCCCTTCCAGTGTACATGCACGACTAAAAACATGACTATAAAAACATCAAAACTGACTAAAAAAATAGAGTCTATACAACATACAAACATGCATAAAAGCTCTACAGAATACCCGATACTCCACAACCGACTGAAATGAGCATCAGAAAGTTTTATTTGGAACGCTGCCCAGTGGATTCGGAATGCCCAGTGTATACGGCAGATCCCTCGGTCTCCTTGGAAGCATTTTCGTCTCCATTGGCATCTTTGTTTAAGTCCAGCTTTTTGAACATTTCAATCATGTCCAATAAATCAGCTAAAATTAGCAAAAACACCAGCTCGGATTAGAAATTGATATGGCTGGGACACGGCAGCGACGACTATAAATGCTGGCGGCATGTATTCCACTATATTCTATATACTCTAGTACTACCACTATATACTTCGCTATTTTTATGGGAAGCGGGGTGTATGCGGGCCCCTTTTGATGGGGAGGGGCTCACTCAAAACCAAAACCCAAAACAAAGCGAAGCCCCCGAATAGCCTACAGGCATATGGCGAAGGAGTCCCCTAAAAGTCCCGGGGCGAGTATTTCTGATGGGTGACATCCCACACCCAATACGCCGATGCCAAAGCTATCATAGCTGTAGAAAGTGCAGGCGCCGTGCGCACAGACGTGGAAAAGGGGCGTAATATTTTACGCTTTGTGCATCAGCAGCTACTAGCCGGATTGCTATATCATGCGGTAGCTGTACTACTGTTGAGCTAGGACCGTGCTCCAAATCACTGAAACGGCCATGCCCAACCGCTACAATCTTCCTGACCAAGACAAAGGCAACCAACATATAATTCAATGAAAATAAATTATAAACTATTCTAAACATCAAATAAATTCATAATTTCTACATACCCTGGAATTTACGGGATTTTTCCTGCTTGTTCTGAGCACGGGGGCAAACTACATTCTTTGTCTTCTTCGGGGCACCAATCTGTTCACAGAAAGAAAACCGGGTCGATGAAGACCAATCCGGAGTTTTCTGATGTTTGCCATGAGTCTTTGGCACTGAAATTAAAAGAACAAGCTTACAGTGAAAACAAATGGTACACATGTTCCGGAAATTCAAGTGCAAACTCTATATATAATGTTTCAAGAGTTCTTTTATAAACCTGTCGACGTTTGATGGGTGCTGCTCTAGAGAAAAGTTAGCAGTGATCACCTAAAGACGATCTTGGCGGCGCTCCTAGCTTTTGAGGATCATTTGCAACGCGGCCAAGATTTGCAGCTAGCCATGTTATAACCAGTCCAGATTATTACCAACCGTTCAATTACTCAACAAAATACTAAATACAAATAAAGCATTAAAAACCTAGAATATCTTACCCCGTTTACGCACAGGACATTTCTTTTGGTCAAACAATCGGCGGCGGCAAGACAAAGCTCTAAAACAGCAAAACTACGAACATTTATAGCAAGCATTCTGGCCACGCTCTTCTAAGTTGGACAAATTTAGTTGGTTTGATTTTGTGAAAGAGGAAGGATGTGATAAAAGCAATAGTGAATTAAAAAGAGCCATTAAAGTTCTAATCCTGTTTAGATTGCGTATCAAACCGTACCATTATCCGAATTATATCTCCAGTACGAGAGAAGAACCGTCAAATCAAGCTACCTCAAATATTGGAAAACGGGACAACCACCTGTCTTTAGTTTCACGGTCGGGGAGGCCCCTACGCATACTTCCATGCCCCAGCAAATGGCCGATTTTATTCTTCTAAACCAAATTTTAAGTTTCCGGATTCGTTGGAGTTTTTCAGTATTAAAGCGGAACTCACGTAGAAACACTACTACATTTTACGCCAGTTTAGCTACTTGCGATAGTTTCTATACAAAGCTCCAACGATGTATTGTACACTTTCAAAAAGCCCCTTCCCTTCCAATAAAAAATCCTAAAAATAAACCAAGCCAACAGCGAATACAAGCGCTCACAGTAATTAATTGTGAACGTCCATAAACTTCCAGAAAGGGTCCCACACAAAAAAGGTTGACCAAAATTCAGCAGAGCTGTTGAAAATTAAAAAAGTTGAAAATTAAAAATTTATAAAATTTTTCAGTAATATTCTGTCATATCTTTGCTGAAGAAAAATCCCAAAGTCGCACAAACCTGGCCTCTCCCGTCGAGCAGAAACAAGTCTTGTATTTAAACTTGTTCTCCAGACAATTTACGCATATACGGCGACCTCGTAATTCTAAAAGAAAAAATAATATTTGACATATGGTTGTGCTCGGGCCGTGAGTCGGACCTCGGGCTCGGGATCGGGCCGGCCCGAAAAGTAATTCTTGACGCCCAAACCGAGCCCGAACCGAGAAGGTCCACAGGCTCGAACCGAGTCGGGCCTTTCTTGCTGCTCGGCTGCTCGGGCTGCTCGGTCAATTCTATCAGCTCACAGTATCAGGGTGGATTCTGGATTCTGGAGCAGAAATATTTTTGGCACCACAAAGCTATTACGAGTAATAAAACTTCATCTAATCATGCCTTTTGTGCGACTACAGGTATCATGTAGCTAGTAAAAATAATACGTACGTCGCATTTGATTCCTGCTTACTGCTATTACTTAAAGATTAACTATTTTAAGAATAACCAATAAGGTGAGTACTTTTCCCAAGCTCTGAAGCAACTCGGACCGTGGCCGTTCGGGCCGTGGCTCGGTTCGGGCCGCTCGGGCCGTGAATCGGTTCGGGCCGGGGTCGGGCTGACCCGAGCCCGAACCGAGAAATCAGTCCGGCCCGAACCCGAGCCCGGCCCGAGAAATTTCTTAGTGGCACAACCCTAGTCATATTCATATACTGCAAGAATAAAAGAAAGGCTTACTCATTGAGGCATGCTGACGCTTGATGTTTCTACAAACTGCAGTATCTGTATTTTGATCGTTCCTTTCTCTGCAAAATATAAACAGATCGTGTACGGAACCTAGTATACGTATGTATCTCATAGAACAATTTATAACATATATACATCATTTTTCAATTCTATCAGCATACATTGCTACACCGTTAAATATCAAGCGGGCGGTAAACACAGCCATACTAAAATTTAACCCTTCTGATGACAAAACCTGCTTGAATACAAGTTCAATACTTCAATGCAGGGGCGGATCCGGGGGGGGAGGCAGCCGCCCCCCGTCGCGATTCGAAGGTAGGAAAAATTAAGGAGAAAAAGAGGAAAAAGGGCAAAAAACCAAAAAATGTCGCGCCATCGGTGCGAATATTCTCCTTTTTACCTGAATATTTATTGCATGATGAAAAAGCTTGAAATGCATCCGGTTTTTCGGAGGAAATTACCATTTTTGCCTAAAAAGTCAATAATTAAGAGTTTTCTCAGTTTGAAAAGAATAGATCCGAAGACCAATTGTATAGCAAAACAAAAAATTTCTTCAACTTTTGGGGGCTACGCCCTCCAGACGGCTTAAAATAATTTTACCGCCCCCCCGTCACCAATTCCTGGATCCACCAGTGCGTCAATGTACCAATTTTGTGCATGTATGCTAAAAATGACAAATGTTAAAGAGAATAAACGCCATCACAAAAAGAATTCTTTGGAATAAGCTAGCATTTTCTGTGGAGAGCCCCACTTTTCGAAGTCCCACTTCACTTTACCCCCACATTTTGGCATGGCCCACGTTTTTAGCAGCGTCCAACAACAACAACCAGGCCTCACTTTCAAAACCCTGAAAAATGCCAGATTAGCCCAGCGAAATATAGCTGACCCAACTTTTCAAAACTTCACAAGCAGGTCGAGTGGGATAGGAATACACAGATAGTTGCCAACGAATAAATATAAAAGCCAACAACAATTAAAAATTGACAGTAGCACAGCAAACAGAAACGGAACAATATAAACTGCGACTTGCTCACCTCAAAGCATTCGGCCGGACAGAGGCAGCACTACGAACCATCGTGGCAAATATTGTTAAAATATAGAATTTATATTAAAACTAAAATGTGTAATATATATATAATGGACTAAACAAAGCAGCGACCTCTACCTCGGCAATGCCTCGGCGTCATGGAAGACGACGTTGGGGTTCACAAATGATGGGATGGGGGCGAGTGGGCGTGGCCAATACCTGGGATGGGCCTGCCCCAGCCCAGCAGAAATGCTCACTCTACCTCACTGCGGAATGAAAAATTTTTGGTTTTCTGTGGCTGGCAGAAATGACTAGAGATGCCCTTTTTTATTTTCAAAGTTCACCAGTTTTGCTGAATTATTTCGACAACCGCTAAACAGTCTGGATTATCAGAAATTATCCCGGCCACAGATGAGAATTCAGTTTTGTCTACATCCATATATCCTACACACACACACACACACCCACACCCACACACACACACACACACACACACACACACACACACACACACACACACACACACACACACACACACACACACACACACACACACACACCGAATTTGTAGTCACTGTCAATCTGAGGTGAAAAAAAGAAAGTAGAAAATCTCATTCCAACCGTTTAATGGCAACAAATTACCAAGCTATCTTTAGAAAAATCTTTGCCCCCAAATTCCTTGCCCATCATACTTTTGCCCGCAAGAAGACCATCCACTATTATAAAGAAAACTGGCTTTCTCCTAGGCCAAAATTTCTGGAGGGGGGGCCAAAAGTCTGGGGGGCGGGCCACCGCCAGGCCTGGATGGGGGGCGCCGATTTCTGGGGGGAGCGAAAGTTTTTTGAAAAAATACTCAAAAAATATTTTGCTGCTTATTTAGTATAAAAATCGAGCTGCTGAGTTTAAAAATCGAACAATTTTTAACTAGATACTCCGGCGAAGCCGGAAAATTTTTTCGAAATGTACCCTTTTAAATCCAAAGAATGTCGGTTGGCTTTTGAAGTCTGGGAGGGGGACCCGATTTCTGAGGGGGGGCCCACCCTCCTCCTGTGGGAAAGAGGTAGGGGAAAATAAAGTCCAGCGCATTGTTAAATTAAAAAGTTAAAGTTTAGGTTAAGTTAAGTAAAAAGTCTAAAAACCGCATAGATTCGCTTCGACTTTCTTAGAAAATCCCATATTAGTATTCAAACAACCACGGCAGAAATTTGGCGTGTTTGAAATGATCAGTGACAGTGACAGTATAATGTATGCCTGATTAAGGAAAATAGTTCTACTATAATCCATTGTTGAAGGCAACATAGCGACAAATACATTAGCATGCAATTATAGCTCAACTATAAAAGACGACTACATACGTAGCTGAACCATAATTATTATCTGATCAAACTAAACAAATTTGTCCTCTATTTAATTCTGACTAAATCACTACTATTTACACAGATACAGCTCTAGTTTTTTCTCTGATTTTCAACGTCAAAAAAACCCCATACAAAGTTGCCCAAGTTGAGTTGAATTAACACAAAAGTCACTTTTTAGAGTCTCGAATTCAGTATTCAGTCGATACAAGTTTGTCACTATTAAACACCCTCCACCAAGAAAAAATCCCCAGAATAAACCCAGCGCATTGCTAGGTAGTCTAACCGCTTAGATTCACTTCGACTTCCTTTAAGAAAATCCCATGATTTGATTTTTTGTATTCAAATAACCACGGCAGAAATTTGGGGTAGAGATGATCAGTGACAGTACAGCAATGTATGCCTGATTCAAGGAAAATAGTTCTACAATTTGTACTATAATCCATTGTTGAAGGCAAAATATTTACAACGTTTAGTATGCAATCATAATACGTGCCAATAATCTGCATGATCTAGCTAGACTTATGAAAACGACTACATGCGTAGCTATTTACCATAAATAATTATCAGATCAAACTAAACAAATCTGTCCTCTATTAATTCTAAACGAATCACAAGTTCTAGCTATCAACTAGACGCTGCCCTAGTTCTTTTTCAACGTCAAAAAACCCCCTACAAAGTTGCCCAAGTTGAGTTGAATTTGAGTATTAAACACAAAAATCCGTGAGGACTCTCGAATTCAGTCGACACATTCAGTCTCTACACATTCTAGCTACTCCCAACTATGGAACGTTACAAATAGCACCACAGAACAGTAGCTGGCGTGCTACATGCCCTTTGACGCAATCTGTAAAATGTAGCTTTTAAAAGTGTTTAAAATTGCTAGCGGTCTAGGGTCTATGGCTCTAAAAACAAAAAAGTATAAAAGAACACGAATATTGCATGTGGTCTCGTCAAAACTGCTTCAAAAACTGTCAAGATTAAAATGGCAGTCTGTATACGTACGTAGAGCAGGAGTAGACTACATTTTCACTAAGCTGAGATCGCCAGCCTCAATTTATTTTAACAATACAAGCAACAAACAATACAAGGTGAAGGTATGACTGTCAAACATTAAAAGTATTTCTGCTGTTGTGGCTACAGCTAAATAAACTAGCACAGAAAGCAACAGTACAGTCGTAAACATGGCAACGCAGATACATCATCTACAAAGACAGCCTTACAATTTGAACTATTCTATGGCAATCTAAAACCTTTTCGTTTCATAGCAAGTTTACAGTTTACCTGCTAGTTCAGAAATATACGTATACGGTTTCATTGCCAATTCAGTTCGACCGTAGGTAATCAATTTTCAGTATTAAAACTGTTTGTCTACTTGTCCATGGTCCCGGGTCAGCCACAAAGTGCCGGAGCATTACATCAACAGATGGACAACCCTCTTCCTTGACGAGGCCCTTTATTCTGGGTTCAGAACGATTGTTCATTGTCCCAGGTCAACTGCTAGTGGACTTCTTGAGCAAGTGGACTGTTCGCAGATCAGAGACCAAACCCGGCTAGGCCGGCGCCCCCGAACTACCGTTTCGTTGCTCAAGTGCCATGCAGTGGAAGACTATCTAGATCCACTCTTCCCCGTCAAAGCCCTCAATTCCGGGTTCAAGACGTCGCAGACAATTGGTTCAAATTTTGACTCAACGGAAAATAGACCAATTAGCAATGAAACTGCATATTTCCACTTAATTTTTACAGCAACAGCAAGAACAGCAAAGTCCTACATCAGTACATTTCTAAATTTGTGCAGCTGCGTGTTCAACATATGCAGACACAATACCCAATACATAGACATTGAAATTGTAGCAAACTTAAGTTTATGTACAGCAACAACAAGAAACAGTACAGTCGTAAACAAGCACTAGCATACACAATCTAAACATTCAAATGTACAGAACAGACTATTATCCAAGAGTAGCCTATGCTCAATTTGAAGTATTCTAAATGCCGTCTATAGCTATAGTCCATATTTAGTCTATTAATGGCCAATCAGTAACAGACCGTTTCGCATAGTACAGCACCTCAGAGCAGTAGCTGTCGTGCTACATGCTCTTTGATGCCGACTGATTTGTATCGGCCCCCCCTATGTAGTCGCCTATCAATGCCAAATACAAAGCTAGCATCAAAACAAAGAAGTAAATAGTTCAAATTGAAACAGCAAATTCATAACCACAAAACCTCCAAGCCATAGAACAATTATGCATTTTTTAAGCACAGAGAAGCAAGGAAACAGTACAGTTGTAGATACGACCAGGCAGATACATCCAAATGCAGACTCCATGTATGCCGAGTGTAGCAGAACCCAAACTTAGCATGCAATTTGAGCTATTCAAATTAGTCTAAACTATTTAATACTATTTATTCGTACTTAATCGCCAATCAGCGACAGACCGTTTACGCATAGTACAGCACCAAAGAGCAGTAGCTGTCGTGCTACATGCTCTTTGATGCCGACTGATTTGTATCGGCCCCCCCTATGTAGTCGCCCATCAATGCCAAATACAAAGCTAGCATCAAAACAAAGAAGTAATAGTTCAAATTGAAACAGCAAATTCATAACCACAAAACCTCCAAGCCATAGAACAATTATGCATTTTTTAAGCACAGAGAAGCAAGGAAGCAGTACAGTTGTAGATACGACCAGGCAGATACATCCAAATGCAGACTCCATGTATGCCGAGTGTAGCAGAACCCAAACTTAGCATGCAATTTGAGCTATTCAAATTAGTCTAAACTATTTATTTATTCGTACTTTTAATCGCCAATCAGCGACAGACCGTTTACGCATAGTACAGCACCAAAGAGCAGTAGCTGTCGTGCTACATGCTCTTTGATGCCGACTGATTTATATCGGCTCCTCTATGTAGCAACCTTTGCTATCATCAGTACATTTCTAAATTTGTACATGTGCTTGTACAAATATGTTGACACAAGAACTGTAGAAACAAACACAATCCAAAACACAGAGTCAAATTATTATACATTTAAGACACAGTGCAGAAAGCAACAGTAAAGTAGTAAAACATAGCAATACAGATACATACATAAATACAGTTCATGTAAATGCCGAGTACAAAAGATATAGACTGTACACATTCTAAATAATCGCCAATCAGCGACAGACCGTTTACGCATAGTACAGCACCAAATAGCAGTAGCTGTCGTGCTACATGCTCTTTGATGCCTACTGATTTTTATATCGGCTTTCTCACTATAGCAGCCTATGCTATCATCAGTACATTTTCAGTACAGTGCATTGCCAAGAATATGGAATTTCTAAGGTCTATTATAATAAAAGCACAGCAGTAAAAATCAAACAAACATAATTAGCACAATTAATAACTAACCAAAGAAAGAATCAAAGAGGCATCTTCATTAGCACAAGATAAAAGTTAACAATTAATAAACAGTTAGCATACAGTCAAAAATTTAACCATCTAAATGGACTGGGCAAAGAACGGCAGTTTCACCAGAGCGTACGGCCTCCAAAACGCTCTCATCACTGGATACACAGGCCAAGTGATAATATTTAGCCACATCCAACCACATTGGACCATTTGATTTTAAGGTTTTAAAGCACTCCTGGCAGCAACAAATCTCACCGACAACCGGAGCCTCCATGGGAAATGGGAGATCAATATGGCGGTTACAGGCCGAACAAAATTGGTTCGTTTTACGTCTGCCAGAACGGCACGGCCGAAATGGAGCTTCCGTGGCTCCCTGGAACGGAGGACAAATCCATTTACCTTTTCTTGGGATAGCTAAAAATGGAGAAAAGACATTGCCAGTATGCAACATGACAAAACATGTCTATCTACCGTATCATGAACTATTATTTCATTTCAATCCATCCAATCGTTGTCAAAGTCAGCACAAATTTGCTTGCAGGTGGCTATAAGGAATAGCTAAAAACCGGTCTAAAAAATGATTGGATTGCTTTACCTCAGAAATATTGGCCCCCGAAACTAGGGTAGAATTACAAGCATTTTTACCAAAAAGTCAAGAGACTATGCTATGGACATGAGTTGGACAATTTCAAAACATAATAAGCATTTCCTCTACGTACTTGTCTGGTGATACGACTTTAATATTTGTACAGTAAAATTTACGAACAACAACTAATAAACAGAGCATATATTACCTTTCGAGGTTGGCTCAGGCAAAACGGCAGCGGACGGACCACCAGAATTTGGGGCATTGTCTGCAGCCATGCAGCCGCTGTCAGTCACAGTTGGAGTCACAGAAACAAGATTACTGCCTCCGGTTTGGTCTAAACATTTATTACAACAAGTGTACGCAACCAAAAACAGCATTCGATATGACTATTACCGATATCAAATATACTGCTGGAAATATTCCCGGAAAATCATTTTAAAATATTTTTATAATAGCGATATTTTTATGTCATGCATTTATTTTGGGGGCACCTGGCGGGGTCGAATTGGAAGGAGGATGTTTATAGAAGCCCCCATGGAATAAAAAACCAGAATGATGAATGTTTTCAGAAACTAGCTCTACCATTCAACCAATAAACCTCCTTGCTCAGAAATTCGAGAAAGTGGGCAGTCTATAGTGAAGAAAACATTGAGCGGAAAAGGGATCTAGGCATTTCTGATAAAAACTAATAATTTGTTGTATATACCGTCAGAACTCAAATCAACGCTTTCCATTTCCTGGTGTAGGCTGGCCAGCCCAGGATTTATAGCTGGCTGCCCTGATGACGACACTCTGCCACCAGAAGCTTTCGGCAAATTCTTTTCAGAACTGTCACTGGCATCTTCATCTTCTGAAAACACCAAAGTATTCTATAAACAGTACACCGTCAAAGCAAAATCTGTGGCCAATAGAAAAGCAGAGTTTTTGTTTCTCACTCAAAAACGTCCGACTATGAAACATGAATCAACAATAAAAACCTGTCCATTATCTACGCAGTCTGCGGATGAAGCAAAGGCTCCTTCCAATTCCAAAAGACAGAAAATTATTAAAAGTAGAAATACAATGCCCCCTTTATCACTGAAAAGCCAAACATCAATGCAACTGACTCTATCAGCAATGGTGCGGTGCAAATTGGCAAACCAGGTTTTTACCGGATACAAGTAGCAGTTGCTTTTCTGCAAATTTACCTTCAATGTTGAGGCATTCCCTTCCAATTTCAGTTAGACGAGATTCTTCTGGTCTTTGCTGGATTCGTCGTTTAGAGGCCTTACGTTTCCCGAGACTGGCATTCTTTTGTTTGTGGAAAAATCGCGAAACCTCAGCAGGAGTAAGAAGCAGTCGCTTGGCCAGTTCCACAATTTCGACGTCTTCAACTTCCTTTCCTTCTGACACAAGGCGCTGCCAAGTTTCCCGGAGTACCACTGACGGGGGCTTTAGCAACGCAGCTTCCTGGCAAAACAATGCCTGAGTAGCAGGCAAAAAGTGGCCAGAGCAAAAACGGGGATTGCACTGCTCGCACTCGCCTCCCCATGGTCGCGACTCGTCTGGAACCGGAAAAACCATTTCCGAGGCTAAGGGTCCATTATCAAACCACCGCAAAGGATTTTCCGTGTAGAACTTTCGTTTTTCTGGGTCAGAACAGATAGGATGGATGCAGTCTGGAGACATGCACACCGTCAGAAAATACAAATAACGAGGCAGATTAGTATACTTTTGATGGGCAGTCATCATTTTCCTGAGTTTTGGAATGAAGTCAGAAAAATTCAAAGCTTTCAGTTCAGAATCCGTTTTCTCCGCCTCCTTCAGGTCCTCAATTTTATAGCGTTCGAAATATTTCCTACAGGCCCTGGCTAAAATTTCCAATTCAGGAGTGGTTTCAGCCAACAGGACTTCTATGGGCTTCTTTCTATATTCGGCTTCCTGGATTGCTTTTTTATACATAAAAGCTGCCTCATTCATATTTTTTACCAGGGTACTCCGATAAGGTTCCTGCTCCCATCTACCCGCAGGAATGTCACCATAATAGTTTGAAGGAATGTAGACGCCAGAGTGTCGCTGATATATGCAACTGTTCAATCTCTCCACGTCGTTCAAGTTGGATGCTTAAAAAAACACCAAATAGGAAGCGTGCATATTATCAAGAGTACATAATTAGAGTGTGACAGCTGGCAGGCTCTTTGTTATCAGCTCTCGAGCCATGCTCGGCACGCTAACGGCTGACCCCCCCCACAAACGTGTACCTAGTGGACCACCCCCGCAAATCAGTACCCAGTACGCAATTGCGTACGCTCACTTTTTATACCGTAAAGCCACCCCCCAAATGTGACCTATAATTCGTCAGTTGAAAAAATGATAGGTCTGTTTTGCGGAGGAGGGTGCCTTCCTTTTAAAAATAAGTGAGCATGCGCAATTGCGTACTGGGTACTGATTGGCGGGGGGTCCACTAGGTACGCACTTGCGGGGGGTGAGCCGTTACCGTGCAGAACATGACGCAAGAGTTGATAACAGAAAGCCAGCCACCTGTCACAATCTATGTACTTTTGATAGAGGGATGACACTAGGCATACCGCATACAGGTAAATTTAGAGCTGCACCACTCTTGTCTATGCACTGTCAACTTCCCCTCACGAGTTTAAAGACAATGAATCAAAATGCGCCCAATCGAATTTAAGCCTGTGACCAACCATTTGAGAGAAAGAGTCAAAAAATTTTTTCTCTTGGTTCCCCCTTACCATATAAAAAATTCCGGGATTCGCCATTCCCGGAATTCGGGAAGTGCCGGACTGACCGAACTTCCGCAAGCACTTTTTAGGTCACCCCCAACTCACACTGATAATTTCAGCCCGATCGGCCCAGCCAATGTCGAGATAGAGAGGGGACAAGAATCCGGAGAATACGTATAATAAACGGACATACCCAACTAAAGGGTTGCCTTTTTGTGAAAAAATCAGCAACCCAATAATTCATGCTTCAAATGCGAATAGGATTAAAAATTGAATATTATTAAAAGAACATTTACCTCCGGAGCACCTGGTTGTCAGCATTGTCGTGAAATGCCCTTCTCGAAAATGCTCCAAGGCGAGAAAGAACTTCGGCTGGAAGTTGTACGGGCCCCCATCAACCTTCAAAAAATAATTAACAGATAACCTTTTATAAGATTGCGAGGTCGAGGCGCAATCTGGGGGGGGGGCAGTATGGAGTACAGAAAATACTTGGCTATTAAAGAACCGAAAATGTTAGCGCACTTTTTACATGGAAAAATTCCAACAGTTATCAGTTATCAAAAATTCCTGGATTCATGCGAATAACAGACATTTTTAGGATAATCTCCGGCGAAGACCAAAAATTTGCTGATTTTTGAGTAATTTCGGTACGTTTAACTTTGGGGGTATTTCGAAAAGATGGGTGCTCCTCCTGTAAAAACAGTCTGTTTTGCAGCAACATGAAGATTTGTCCGGCAGTAGTAAACACGAATGGGCAAGTAGAGGACGACGGTACTTTCGTGGCACAGGAAAGCAAAGATAATTTTGCAATCCAGTATGCACTGACTTAATAAATCTGCGCTTACAATGACGACTAACCGCTCTACCACTCCGCCTTAAAAGTATGATCCGAATATGTCATGCTTTCAAACTGCTATCTCATTGAATTTGCAATCTAAAAAACTGTGGGCAGCATTCTTATTGAAATCAGCAAAACAATGAAGTGAACATGTGTGACTTACCGCACCATCTCTTCTGAAACACTGTATAGGTAGGGGACTACCAAGCTTGTCAAAGGCCAGAAATCGCAAAGAATCGAGCAACTTCATTTGCCTGAGATCCAGGTAATGTTGAGTTGCGTCCTAAAAAGTAGCACGTGTATAGGTATACATCTCAAAAGTGAAAACAATAAAAATTTCAACTCCAAAAGACTAATCCTATATGAACCGCCCCGTTTGTGTAAAAGTCATAACTTCATATATGAATATTAAAATATGACGCGTCATAAACTGAGAGCTGATATTGTGAGGACATAAAATCTGCAGTGCTCGTTATCGCTTCTCAAATCCGGCATTTGTATAACTTAAAAATATTAGGTAAATAAACTTCTTGAGAGCTTTGGCCATGTGTAGAATATTAATATAATGTCTAGCCAATTGTACTTACACCAAAATGCAGCAGCTGTGGAACTTTGATAATCGAAATACAATGGACATCCTTTCCACGATCGCCACCATAGACAATGGCATTAGATGTCTGAAGATTATTGGGATGACTGGGCTTGAAGTCGGTATATGTTGTTAACCCTGACGTCCGCCCCAGTCCAAACAGCAGACTTGCGACTGCGGAATGCCCATACGTAGTATCGCAGCGAAACCTGGTCATGTCGTCTCTAAAAGGAAAACTATGATTTTCTCGCTAGCTAGAAAACAAAAGCTGGCTAAAATTTGGTGTATGTTTTCGACCACGCTGAGTTCAAATATTGCAAAATTTTTCGATTTCCCGAAATTAGATTTTTTCGATTAAGGGGGGACCAAGGGAAACCGAAAATTTTTTGTCTTAGATTTTGCTGAAAAGATGTATATAGGGGTCTTCGGGGCCGTAGAACACGAATCTGAAGTCCGTTTTTAGATTCAGCTTTTCGTTAGCTTTAAGTAAAGAAGCTACATCTATTAAGCTTAAATTTTTAGCTATACTGAGCTAACGAAAAGTTGAATCGAAAAACGGACTTCAGATTCGTGTTCTACGGCCCCGAAAACCCCTATATACTCAGCAAAATCTAAAGACAAAAAATTTTTCGGTTTCCCTTGGTCCCCCCTTCAGAAATCGAAAAATTCGAATTTCGCGGGAATCGAAAAATTTTGCGATATTTGAACTCAGCGTGGTCGAAAACAACCCACATCAAATTTTAACTCATTTGGACAAGTTTTTAGGATTTTGAGTGGTGGGTGGGGTAATCGAGATAAGACCAAAAGCTGCAACTAGTCATAAAACCATGTGAAAAGCGTGAGTCACAGCTCCAAGAATTGTTGTGGGGCAACCATAGAGACCGAGCACGCGGTCAGAGGGCACTTGGGCCTAGGTGGGCCCCCAAATGACTTCTCCTTCAAATTTGCCTAACGATAAATTAGCCACAATAAATCCGCTTATGCTAAGATCCCCCTGACATTTGGGACTTTTGCCCCCCCACAAATTAAGGACAGGTCCCAAAGCGATTTTCAAGAATTTGAAACCTATGAAAAGATTAAAAACTAGCGTTGGTCTAGTCTATTCACTGTGCATGCATACGATACAATACAATTCAATATATACCTGTTTTCAATATCTTTTGTGCAGACAATCCGTCCGACAATTAACCAATATGTAGAGCGACTGTCAACTGTAGTGTAGGTAAACGACCTATGCCGGAATCTGCCTGCGCATGACTATGCCCAGATATCAAAATTTTGACAAAACTATTGAAACTAAAACCTTTTTAATACCTACAAACTTGTAAATTTAATAATCACGTACTCGTTGATTACAAAAATCCGTCCTGCCATTTGAGTAAACTGCAATTCATCCAATTCGCGATACCACGCACACGTAATATGGCGGTCCTCGTTCGGCTACAAAGAATAGGACCAGCATTGTATTTATCAAACTATACATTAAATTAGTTTTGCAAATATACTAAATTTAAATTAAATTAAATTAAAATGAAATATTTAAATTTAATCAATTTTAGCAAGATTTGAAACAAGTATATTAAAGGCTGTACTGTAAGCTAGGCTCACATAGGCTCTGTGTAAAATAAGCTACTATAAAATTTGTTTGAGGTAGCTTGTCATGGTCTGTTCCAATCAACCAGAGAAACCTATGATAAACTCAGATTAGATGCTAAGAAACCTTAATACGAAACTAAACACAAAGTTAAGACTTAGCAAATTTACTTACATTCGACTCAAATCCTTTTCGGACCCGCCTGTTAGTGATCATGGCCTTGCCACGATAGTTGTATCGCGATTTTCTGTTCTCGTAGCGGGGAATGCACTGATAAACAATTGTTCCATAAGCGATATGATGACCACTTTTCCGTATCATTTCTTCCTGCATCATACGATATCCAATGTTCTGTCCGGCATGATCCACAGCTCCTTCATGCAGTGAAGTCACTGGCTTTTGCCTCCATCTAAAATTATAAAATCAAAAAAGCCTGCTGGGTATTCATGGGGGGGCGCAACCCCCCCCCCCACTTCTCGGGTCCCCCCCCACTCACTATAGGGTGTCCAGAAAATGGCAAATTTTAAGGAGTTTTGGTCAAAATTTTCCCTATTTTTTTTCAAAAAGCTTTTTTTTTCCCCAATAGTTTTTTGGACCTTTGAAACATATAGCGGCATATGTAGAAAACAGGCTCTTTTTAACTGCATTTTGGCATTTTTAGGTCACTTTGGATCCCCCCACTTTTGGTCTTCCCCCGCCCCCACTAGTGGGGGGGGGCTCCCCCCATTTTTTCGCCTTGAGAAAACCCAGGCCAGTACAGTCGATAGTTCTACAAAAGCAAGAGTACATTTAACTAAGTGTGTGACTGACAAGCGTCACACTCTAAGGCGGGTGACATGATCTGCACGATAACGGCTGATCCCCTACACAAATTAGACCCGTGACCCCCAGTGGCAGTGAGTACACAAAAATGTGCACTAGATACTCATTTGTGGGAGGGGTCACTGGGGTCTCATTTGTGTAGGGGGTCAGCCGTTATCGTGCAGATCATGTCACCCGCCTTACTAGAGTGTGACGCTTGCCACACTCTAGTTTCTTGTACAACGTAATTCAAGCATAAAAACGCAAAGTAAAAACAAATGAGGATTTCACAGATACGCTCTGAAAAACAAAATTCATTAAAAATGCAGTTGCTACCTACAGGTAGCTGGTAGTGGTGAGTGATGGGGGGCAATTGGAGCCCCCGCCCCCATAGACCTATCCAGGGGGAGGGTTTGGGGGTTGAAACCCCCTTCTTTTGGGTTAACTTTTATCAATACTCCATTACAAAAAGTGCAATTTTTTGTCAAAACCCCCTCCTTTTCAGTAATTTTAGTTTAAAAACCCCCTCCTTGTCAAAATTTTGGATACGCCCCTGGCCCCATACATTTTGGTCAAAAAACTGTGAACCAACTGCGTTCTTGCAAGCATTGCAATTATTGTTACCTGTCTAATCCAATGCCACATTCGTAAGCATATTGATTCATGGCCTCTCCCAGCTCAGGAAATTTCTTGTCAATGGCAGGCTTTGTGTTGGGCCGACGACCATGTTTGAACAATGTCATGTTGTGAATATACCACAACTTCCGAAGTTCTAAAAACCTGAGGATTGCGTTCCTTCTTGCAACTCCTATTGCTTGCAATTTTGCCAAGTCGGCACCACTAAAACTTGAAGACGCAAGCATATCGTTGGGTAAAGATACATCAAAATCAAGGGATGCCGAGGAAGGAAAGCAAAAATCAAAGTTTTCAAAAACGGACTGCAAATGGGCCAGAACAGATTTTGCCCTGCACTCTTCGTCAGCGGTTAGGGATAAACCTGACGAAGAGGAAACCATTTCCAAAGTTTTAGTCAGCAGGGAAAAAACATCGCCAGGCCAATGCTTTCGCGTGGTGAGGACCTTGTCAACCTGGAAATTACATTTTCTAAGCTCTCTCACGAAATGATAACCAAACCCTTTATTAAAATTTGATAGTAAATCATTCATCAACTCAGTCTCGGATCCATCAAGCATGTTTTCCAAATCAGACTTAGTCAGCACTGAGTAATCTTGGACACACACACTGGCAATTTGTTGAATTCTTTCCTCAACATACTGCTGCTTTCGTAGAATAGCTTCCATTTGGGACAATCGAAATTTGTAATGGTACACCCCCATGGTTGCCCTGGCATTCCTTTCGGTCATCCCAAGGACATACGGGAAGAGAGACTTGACAGCGGCCTTCTGCCTGTTAGTCAACCCAATAGCACGAAAGAGGTTATCGTTAATGTTTCGGAAACTAGAACGATCAAACTTCTCTTCCCACAATGCCTGGGATACCACTGATGCCATGCTAAAGGCAACTTCAACATCGCTGCCAAGTTTTGGAATCATGATATATTCCGATCCACCGTCCTCATACTTTATGAAACAAGAAATCACAGGAAGCTTGTTTACAAGGCAATTGTGCAAAACTTTAGGGCGGACTGATCGCCGCTTCAGGGTAGTACTCGCCCAACTGCAAATATCACTGAGGTTTACAGATGCGTTAGTTTTGAACATGAGACCTCCAGCACAAGCCACCAATTCGAAGCCAGACTTTTGCGTGCCGCAATTAAGGCTGTCAATCCTGAAGAGCAAAGAAGTCAAAGCTTCTTCAAATGAGACTACACGTTTACTCTCAGTTCGAATTGTCAGGGAACATTTCCCTTGAACGTTCTCCACGTGCTCAATGATTTCAGTGGCCTGTTCTGAACGATCGGCCACAGGCAATCTAAAAAAATTTAAAGGGAAATGTAATCTAAAAACAGGTGATTCTAGGAAATGCTCGCCAATGCCATTTGAAAAGCCAGGCAACTTTGGGTGTACCATTACAAACTCTCAGTAGCGCCCAAGATCACACAATGCTGATGAAAAGGCACATGCAAGCGTAGACCGTCTTCACATTCAACATATACGCGCAGCACTAAAAATTTTGAACTGGGCTAAATACTCTAGGGGGGAGGATGCCCCATAAAACTACTCCTCCTCTCAAAATTCGTGGCTACCCAAACCAGAGAGTGCCCCGTTTGGTACAGAATTCGAACAATTTGCTCAGAAGGCCAAATTTTCCGGATTCGCTGGAGGCTTTAATACTTAAATTTTTGCCTATTCGGCCATTAAATTTGCTTATTTTTGCGATAAAAATCAATTTTTACACGGTGTGCTAAAAGTGCGCAATTTTTTTGCATATTTTAACCTTTTCGCCCACCCCAAAATCCAAACATATGGGGGGTGCCTTCCCTAAGAAAAAATCCATAGAATATAGTGCACATCTAGACATTGAAAAGTTATCCACCATCAGGGTGCGGGGCGAAAATAATAGTGTTTTCAGACCCGCACCTCCCACTTTGGGTTCGCTCAAACAGCATGTATATCATGTAGCCAGAAAAAAGTTTCAATAGGTATAAAAAGAAGCGCTGTGTCCAATATATAGCATTTCGATTCGAATTCTCATTCAAAAGCCAACAATTTTGTCAATCTTTATTACCCGAAATAAACAAAGCATTGTCGCAACAACAAATTATTAGCAAACAGACATAAAAGGTGAAGACGCTTCTGATAAGCGATCATATCAAATAACTAACGAATTAATACTATACTATACTAACATGCAAGGCCGCACCCAGAGGGGGGGTTCAAGGGGTCTAGACCCCCCCTTTTGGGATGACTAAATGGAAAATTTTTGCTATTTTTATGGCAAAAACAGCTATTTTTAAAAAATTTTTGCGCCTTCGGCGCGATAATTTACAAATTAACGTCCAATGTACTGTTTTTGGGCAAAAATGCAAAAAATTTTCAAGTTCTGGGGGGCTCCGCCCCCCAGACTCCCCGTTGCATATTACCTTGGACCCCCCCTTTTCAAAATCCTGGGTGCGGGCCTGCTAACATGTGGCTATATGGAGATTAGTACTCAGTTGTGGGGAGGTGCAGCAATTTATCTTGCAGTTCATGTCACAAGCGGAAAAGTGTCTCTACCAGTACGTAAACTCGTAGCTATACAAGGCAGTGTGAACTGATCGGCAGTATGAACTAATCGGAAGTATGAACCTATTATTTTCGGACAATAAACAAAGTTTTGTGTAGCTTGAGCACTACTTTTTTGACAAAAACGCCCTCCCCACAATGTTTTCTACCAAGATTATTGTAACATAAAAATTGTAAACTTTTTATGAGAACTCAGTTTAACTCCAAAACCTATCTATACTTATCTGTTAAAATCTACTATCTATTACAGTAAAAGTACATAAATGACTAAGTTTTAAGAAAACCCTGTCGAGACTAAGCAAAAACTAACTATCTAAGCGGGTGCACAAAAGCTGTCATACCAATAAGCAATATACTTACAGCATCTCTAACTCAGGAGCCAGAAGATTTCCCATGCTTAGAACAGCTTGATGACTCTGATTTAAAAGAGACGAAATTTCACTTTTGTTCAGCTCAGATGTTTTAAATGGTTCTCCGAAGATTTGTACTAACAAGGCGTGAGGGAAATCTTCTACTCCCTAAAAAACAGTTTACACATTTTACGAATGAATAAGCCAAGGTAAAATACGAACAACATTAATGCGTTTGTCATTATAATCATACAACAATTCTTCGCCAGCATGAATATCCCTATTAGCAAACAATATTACTCTGGGGACAGATCTGAACACTACCGAACCAGGACGAACATTTGGGTTCAAACAACTATGATTAATAATTCGGCCGAGATGCTCAGTAGGCGCAGTAGCGTCAATACAGTAATATTTTTCGTGAAAAAAGAAAAACAGAAAGGAGCCAGTTTCAGGATTAGATGCATATAGTTTTTCTCGTTGTAGTCCCTGCGTCTTGGTCAATAATTCCCCTCGATATTCGACAATGGGTGCACCTCTGGGGAAAAACACAGTCGCGCGCACAGCCCGTCCTATGGAGTTTGTATATTCTTCAATTCCAGTCTCAACTTTGGCCAATAGGAGCTTTGAGATTAAGTCACTTCTTTGCAGATGAAACGACAAAGGTTTGACCACGCGCGTGGACCTTCGAACCATTCCCTGAAAACCGCACCAGTTCACGTCACCAAATGTGAAAGCCATTTTAAAAGCAAATGTATTAAAAGCAAGAATACATTAAAAGAGGAGGGAATCATACACAACAACGTAAACATGGTAGGCATGTTCAGAGATAAACAAGGGACTCCCTCCGAAAACTTTGGGCGAGGCCCCAGTTTGAACTAAAAAGACAAGCTTCCACATAAACACGTCTGTTCACGGATTGGCCAAGATATTTATTTTTAATATATAATTATTATTTTTGAAACCGAAGAAATAATTCTATAGCATTTCTACAAATTAATGCATGATGCAACAAATCTGAGATCGTTGGAAAGGGCAGAAAGCCAGAAAGAAAGGGCGTATTAAAAGGACTATAAAAGCAAAATGCTACATGAAAGCATGTATTTTGAAAGTGGAACTCTCCCGAAACTTTTACCGGCCATCAACCATGCTTAGCATACGCTTGGCGAAAGACATAGCACAGGCGAGCACAATAATACAGTATACATAGTCACTGCTTAGTCAATTTTCATATATTCTTCAGCAGCTATTTACCCCAGGCGGACAGTCATTGGATCTGGGACGTTTTGGCTTGGCGCGAGAATTGGGCGGAAATCGATCCTGCAATACTTCTCTCCAGATAGCATCATTCTTAGCACTATCCTCCTTGCGCTTCCTTGTACTCTGCAAGCAGATGCATAAATAGAGAAGAATGTGCTGGGAGACCGAGGGGAGCCAAAAACGAAGGGAACAGATAGAAACAGATAGATAGGGAAGGGGTCGACTGTGGGAAATCAAGGAGGCAGCCCAGATGTGTGCTGAAATCTATCCGCGGTATAAATGCAGGGTGTGGGTAAACCCGGCCCCGGCACATGCAATGATTTTCCCTGCTGCGCGGTTTTTCTGATAAAAAAGAATTAGAAAATTTGCGTCCAAAAAAGGAACAAGTCTAAGAAAAACAGAAAAAAGGAATTTTCAAAAATAACAGCGTTTATTAAACTGAGCAAAAATATACGGATTACGCAATATTGTCACGCAATTTTCTGCTTCTCGACTATTCTATATTCAACTGGAGGTGACATAGCCGTAGGGGCACGAACAAGGCACCAGAACATCGTCTATCTGCTAAAACTTTAGTACTATA
Organism: Trissonchulus latispiculum; assembly: GCA_030248195.1. Lineage (NCBI taxonomy): Eukaryota > Metazoa > Nematoda > Enoplea > Enoplida > Ironidae > Trissonchulus > Trissonchulus latispiculum. Next base: position 61,142 of record JASAND010015205.1, on the reverse strand, counting down.
CTACAGTATGTGCTAAAGCTGCATGCGGAAAACGGGGTATTTTACTGAGTTAATAGCCTCTTCAGTACAAACAAATGCTATTTCTGCCTAAAAATGAACCCTAAAAACGTAGACAAAACTTCTCCGTGTTTCCTATTCGCTCTGCATGCGCCGGTTTGGGACCGGGGCCGGGTTTTCAAACTCAGACCATGTAAATTTGCAGATTCGTAGGTAGTGCTTTCCAACTTACTACTGCTTAGTCAGTGGAATATCAAACAAAATGAACAAGGAAATATGCCTTTCTTGTTTTTAACCATATGCTCTGTTTGACAGATTGTACAAACGAAACGTTAAACTGCCCACACCAGTGTTTTGAAATAATGTAATACAGTTCATGTATTAAATCTTACAGCTTCAAGTTCGGCGAAGTATGCTTCTTCTTCGCTGTTGCAATCATTTCCATTATAGGCGTTGTTTAAAGCCGACCCAACCGCTTCAGCAGTTTGAAAGAAGTCCAAAGTCTGAAGCAAACAAAATGAGACAGGATTGATTTTCAATTTGGGTGTCTATTGAAACAATGAACAATCCTATGAATCTGCTATCAACTAATATTATGACGCATACACTAACAATGCTAATAAAAATACAAATAAATAATCATGCATATGCATCTAAAAATACGTACGTCAGTATGAAGCTCTTCTGAGTTGAACTCGATTTGGTGAACATCACCCTCCAATGCAGTAGAAAGAGTCCTTCGACTTGCCCGGTCAGCATTTCGGCGAGGCGTACTACTACTATCCTAAAAGCGTAGACACAGTATATCACAAGACGAATACGATTATTTAAAGAGGAACAATCAACAAACATGGTAGTATGTACATGTAAATATTAGACACTATTGTATGCAATTTTTGAACAACATCCAAAGTGGGAAAGTACATACAGAATACGCGAACAAATATACTAGCTGCTTTTTATTGCTGCAAGGAAAAAGTGATGATGGGAACTGTAGAGAAGGCGTTGCCAATTTATAAAGGGTACAAAAATCGAAACATTGAGTATTCTCAGTTTTTAGTGTCTAATTATTACGATCAGAATTTCATCTACGGGGAAACTGACTTTGGTGCCACAAACATGGTTGGATGAAAGGAAGGGGAGTGAGGATTCGCAAAGATTACAGGACAGACTCCAGTTCCAGATAAAATATATGTAGGAACTAGTCAGTAGCAACCACATTAATTCTTATAGTATGCCATGGGGAGAGTTTGAGGTTCCCCTACGGTCCTCCCTAAATTTTGGCCAAAAAAATTAGCCATTCATCCGACTTCAGATTATTAATAGATATCTCAATCTGAGGATTCCATGCAAGGGGCACGGTACAACAAATCTACCAAAATTAACTCAGGTTAGCTTACTGGTTCGCGTAGTAGTGCAGACGTCGGTGGTCTCAAAGACGTCCGCTCAGAAGACGGATCACTGTAAGTGACTCTTTTCTTCGTACGAAGCCTATTTTCTGCAGACGAAAGCGCAGTTTTAGCGCTCCGAAGGCCAGCACGCCGAGGAGTCTGAAAATGTAAAAACAAGTCAACGACAACATCAAACGACTATTCGCAAACGCTCTACCGATCAAATTACCATATTGTAAATGTTCAACAGTGTTGTTCGTCTCTCGGGTAGCTTCGAATACCCCAATTATAGAGTGAGGGCTCTCGTTAAAACATGCCTCAACTTTTTTAATCAGGCCCGGCATGTTCATCTTTCTGTATAGAAAGTTGAGGTCGAACTGCTGACTATTCAAAAAGACAACACTGAGGCAAATCGTTTCCTAATTAAAAAGATTCAACAGAAAGTATGCACACTTATCACATTAGAAATATTTACTGGGGTGGTCCCATTTCCGCACGACTGCGATCCAGCTGGTTCATCCTCAAACTCAGATAATGACTCAGCACTAGTAGATGCCACACCTCCACGTTTGCGAAGACTCTTCTTAGATTGACGAGGCATTTTAGAATTCGAGGTCTAAAACATTGTACATGCAAATGAGCTAATAGAGTAAAACAATTCTTCCAGGATATGTCGATGTTATTTGTAAATTTTAGCTCTGGTACGCACTGATAAAGCATTGTGCTTTGCAAATATTTACGAGCAAATACCTACTGTACAAGGAGAGGCCTCGGCGTAGATGTGATTCAATGTTGCCGCTGCAGTATTGCAAAGTTATTGTCAGATCACTGTATTTCAAAGCTACAACCAACCGCCTGATCACAGAAATTTTAGATAAAACCAAGAGTACATATCAATGTGCCACTAGGGGGGTGGTGGAGGACGGGGTCCACTAGGGTCTGATTGGGGGGGGGCGTGGGCCGTAACGAGCAGAGCACAGTGTTTGCTCTGATAACCTAGAGTGTGCCTAGTGGCACACTATACTACTCACGATAAAACTATCAGTGGGTAAAAATAAAGCAACACAGAGGTAAATGCACATTTACATTTATTTACAATTTATTTATATTTACCTTTTTGTTCTCGTATGACTTTTTAGCCCGTTCAATACCCGTCATTAGGGTATGGCAGCGTTGCAGCTCAGCAGAGTCTTCCTTTATTTCAGCATTTGCGCGCTTCAAATTTTGTTGCTCTCTTGCGATATCATCATCGGTCATGTCACAATCCAAATCGGGATTCTCCCGCCGCCGTTTTATGCGAGTTTCAATCTCCGTTCGCACAGTTATCTTTTTGTTGATCTTCGCAATGAGCTGGAAAGCTCGGCGCTGATGTTCCGCATAATGTTTATAAGGATTTCCAGATTTAGCGCCATCACTAGATTGGCTATGCTTATTGAATTCGGCAATTGCTTTGGATCGAAAAGTTTGGGCACTTTTCTTACTTACGACGAAGCTCTAAAAAATACAAAAGCTAGCAGCTCGCAAAATGTGTGTGGATAGGCTTGGATTACAGCCACGATTCTATAAAACTTTTAAGCAGATGAAAATTTTATTTTGACGGTGAAAGTACTGTACTTTTTAAATACTAAAAACCTATTCGTATTTGAGCTCAAACAAGTATGTATTTGGCCTGTGCTTATTCTGGGGGTTTGTTGGGGGGGGGGGGGGTTTGAAGAAGAGCTTTGGGGGATATTTCTAAAAATATGCAAAAAACCTCGATACAGGTTAATTTTTATCACGAAATAGGACGAGTATAAATAGTGTATTAAAACAGGCAAAAATAGTAAACCTGAAGTCGAAATTTTTTTGAAAATTTGGCCTTCCGAACCAAAAGTACCAAAGGGGCACCCTCCGGTTTTATTTTAATTTGGAGGCTACGAATTTGGGGGGGGTCGTTTGGGCTGGCCAACTAAGCCCAGTTTTGCTGCAATATCGTCTACAATGCTGCGACCATTTATGAATGAACTAAATCAAAGGTGTGTACATTTTATGCTTTGTGGTCACTGCTGTCAACACTGATGAATGTCAAAAATGTTGGGCTAATACGCAAAAGATATACTAGAAATAATATGTACAAGCTATTACTACAAATTAAATTAAAACTTTTACTAACACAAGCATCATCCTTGGTCCCGTTTGAAGAGAAGTAATCCAACACGGTAGCATTGACTAGCTTGGTCTTCTCCGACTTTCGAAATGACAAAATGTTCTTTAGGAACCCAGTGAAGAGTTTACAACTTCCATTGAAAAGTTCCAGAGATATTGGACAGAAGTAATCCACGGGGACAGATTCCTGGTAGGGCACAGGAAAGCCTCGGCACATTCCATCCTATAATCAAGCAAACATATGTATGTATTTATATATGTAATTTCAAGATGGTATATAGCATATATTTTTTATACAATACGATGTACATATGTATACATACACACAAGTTCAAATTGTCAAATTATTCATTCCCAAGAACTCAGTTGATTCAAAGAAACCTGGAGACAAGGAAAGTTACGTTTTTGGTGATTTGAAACCACTATTTTATAGTTCCCCCACTTTGGACTTCTTCCTCTGGTGGATGGGACTACCTGAAATCCTGGTTTGTAATTGCTGGAGCTACAAAACCGCACCTAGCGAAATGAAAGCAACGAGATGTATGTATGTATGTATGTACGTACAATTATTTTATCTTCGTGATTTTCTGAATCAGAATCTATTTCTTCGCCATCTGAGCCAGGAGGATCTTCCAAGTCACCATCAGTGGGTTCTTCCTCACTTGACGTATCATGACTTGTTGCTTTTTCAGCAGGATCAGAGTTGGAACCATTGGCACCATTTCCAGCCTGAATTGTTGGCTCTGAAGCAGGTGAACCTACACACACACTGCTTGGCTGATTGTGGGAATGGTTAGGATCGGAGGCACGTCTACCAGCTGGTTCATGACCTAGACACATCAAAAGCACAGGTCAAATAAGGGGGCGGGGCGCGGCGGGGGCAAAGTCCCCCACCACCAGCCCAGACAAGGTACAGGGCCTACCGTTGTGAGGGGGCAATCGCCCAAACAATTTCAGGCGTCGCCAAATTTTTTAAAATTATTAATTTTCCAACAAACTGGATCAATTTTTGGTATTGATAATTTGCAATAATTGATAATTGCATTGATAATTTGGATCCTTTGCGCTTCCCCCCCCCTGCCACAACTTGCTTTCCCCCCAGCCAACTTTTGATTTTTTGATCAATAACTTTAAAATTTTGTATGGGTGCATACTGGAGGCTGATAATACAAAAATTAAAAACATTTTAAAAATGTGGAAAAAATTGAAATAGAATTCATCAACATCCAGTATGTACCCCTATGGACAAATTTTCAAAGTTTATTGGTCAAAAAATCAAGTAGTGCTAGGGGGGAAGTGCAAAAGATCCGATAATTTCTAGCAAACTGGTTACGGAATACGAATTTGTTCACTATTTAAAAATATTTTGGGACAAGCCCCTCCCACTAGAATCCGATCCAATGCGGCGCGTCTGCTATGGCTATAATCGCAAGACATAAATTTTAACGAAACGATCTCCAAACGTACCAAAAATCTCATTCATCTGGGAAAACACGACACTACCAAACCTTTTAAAACTTCAGATCGATTCCAGGAGTAATAAAAGCTAATGAACTTTTGTTAACAATTTTTAAGGAGGTTTCAGACAAAATATTAATTACTCGAATGACGATTTTGACTCATTCACAGTACAATATAGCAACCTTCCAATCGGAGAATTCCCCCCTCGGGTACCACAGTTTGCCCTGAAACATTCGCTCAGAAGGCAGAAGATCCAAAAACTTTACACTTTTTGCCTTTTGGCCATTAAATCTGCAGAGAATTTATTATTAAACTATGTGTATGTTGTATGCTAGGTCATGTTCCAAAGAGCAGTATATGAAAATCTTATTTATTTAAAAATACAAAAATATATGAAAAATATAGAAAATATATAAATATATTAAACTTATAATAAAAATTTGCCCCCAGCCAAAATTCTAAACATGTATGATATAAATGTTTAGCTTCAATCAAAAGCTTCATATTCAACCATACCATAGCGTGATTCTCTTTCTTTCGTAGGATCAGGATTGGACAAAATCTCAGCACTGGCAGCATTGACAGCATTTGCATTTGGATGGGCCGGCTGCAACGGTTGCGCCGGAGGCAATGGCTGGGTGGGAGGCAATGGCTGGGTGGGAGGCAATGGCTGGGGCGGAGGCAATGGCTGGGGCGGAGGCAATGGCTGGGGCGGAGGCAATGGCTGGGGCGGAGGCAACGCCTGGGGCGGAGGCAACGATTGCGCCGGAGGCAACGCCTGGGGCGGAGGCAATGGCTGGGGCGGAGGCAACGCCTGGGGCGGAGGCAATAGCTGGGGCGGAGGCAACGCCTGGGGCGGAGGCAACGATTGCGCCGGAGGCAACGCCTGGGGAGGAGGCAACGATTGCGCCGGAGGCAACGCCTGGGGCGGAGGCAATAGCTGGGGCGGAGGCAATGGCTGGGGCGGAGGCAATGGCTGGGGCGGAGGCAATGGCTGGGGCGGAGGCAATGGCTGAGGCGGAGGCAACGGGGGGGGGCCCGCATTCGCACCCCCAGGCTGATCATGAGAACAATGGGGATCCGAAGCACTGCTCTTTGGAACACGACCTTAAAGCATACAACATACACATAAAAGCATACAAAATACAGATAAAAGCATACATGTGTCAGAAGCGTTGGGTACATACCATAGGTACGGAAAGCTGTTGGGACGGGACCTACGATCCGCTCCCATATTTGTGCTTGGTACACACTGTTTTTGAAAGCAGACTCCTAATTCCATCTCCGCTTTTCTATGCATTTTGCCTTACCTTACCATCCTCTCAGCAAAAGCACTTAAAAGGGGGAGATTCAGGAACTTCGAAGTGCTACCACATTCCTTGCAAAAACGCTAATAAGCATACCCCATGCCAATTAATTGCAAGCACTCTCCATCGTAGTCCAAAAATGCCAAATTTTACGAATTTTTAAACCAACATTTTTACTTTTTATTAATATATTTTTAATTTATTAATTTGAGTTTAAAAATAACTTAGCTAGTTTAGCAAACACACATAAACGTGGAAAATTAAAAAATCTGGAAACATGTACCCCCAATTTTCATGAGCCCCCCTTAAGAAGCCCCCAAAGAACATTTTAAAAAAAGTACAGAGTATTAGTCAGTACAAATGTTTTAGCTATTTTAAATACCTTCTTTCTGTGGAGGCTGCGTTTCTTTAGGCTGTGACCGTGCTGCCTTATCAGAAACCAGATACGACTTGATATTCTAAAAATTGAAAACAGGTATGTTTTCGATAATTCCCCTTCAAACCCAGCTGGATGGTTCGCAGGCTATTGTCAGATTTTGGGATGCAACCTGAGACTCAGTAGCCCAAAAAAGTTCAAAGCTCATTTTTTATAATTTCTCAATTTTCTAATGATTTTCAGGAGAATCAACGTTGCAAATACGTTAAAGTAAGTCAAATGAAGTAAGTTAAACGTTTCTAATGTGCACACCATTTTCAACGGATCTTTACAATTTGATTCTCTGTTCAGAAGCAGGATGAATATTCAAAATCTTAGTGAAGAATGGAACCTCTCGGAATTGTCGATTGTACGGAAAGTCTGCATAGTTTGAAGCTTGCAGATTTTTTCAAATTTCAGACAATTTATTTTTTCAAATTTTTCAAAGTATGTACTGAACCTCAACCTGACAGGTGATCCAACCAAAGCACTGACGCATAGCTATCCCTAAACCACCAAGCAAATCGGCTTGAGGGAGTATGGAAAAGTACGAAAACAATAACTGGAAGCATTTATTACTGCACGTTTCATGTATAAAATACATCTAGCTGTACGTATCTACACAAGACCAAAAACTCTCAGCCGAAATAGTTGCATACGATTCATGTTGTTCTTTGATAACCAAAAATTAGGGTTTCCGTAGTGTATTCTCAAGAGAGCAACTTTTAAACTAATCTAGACGGCAATTTTAACAACAATCGGTACGAACAACGAATCTGAATTGACAAATAGCAGGTAACTTAAATTAATAAACGAAATAATTAAAAATTTATTTTTAGGCCACTATTAAAAGAGAATATTCGGGGTCTAGATAAGGAATTCTGCTGAAAGCTGTGTATGATAATCTTTCTATAATGCTGAACACTTCGCTGGCTCAGCAGCACTAGTAGAATACAAACATGCAAAACTACGCTAGTCCACAACGAGCTAATGAAAAGCTATAACGGACTTTAGATTTATGATAAGCGAACAGAACACTGTAGTTGTACAATTAAATTAATTGAAAAAGAATTAAAGGGACACAAATGAAAACTAAGAAGCAAGACCACCGAACTTACTGATTGTGGATGCTTGGCTCTCCATATATAAAGGTAAACCAATTTCGATGTCTCTAGAGGAAGCCGGAACATCCTTCTCAGCCTGTCGTACCGCAATTTTGCTGTACTGGCTTCTTTGCAAACGGAGTCAAAGATTTCAAACAAGTCCTTGCCATCGTGGTAATCTGTTAAGTTATCAGCTAAAACAGAACAAGTATACAAATGAACAAAAAAGATCAATCGGAGTATTATTTCTTTTGAACCCTCTGGTTGCCAAAGCTCTATGAAAAAACAACTGGCACACCACCAAGCAAAACAATAAAAAGCACTCTAAAAATGACTGTATTATTTTGGGTGGATGTTTTCGACAAAACAGAATCCAAGATCATAGTTTGTAGTTGTAAACAAGGTATTCGCAGAAAATCGGTACATAGCTATACATTGAAATTTCTGGACAGTTTAAACAGAAATCTGAAGTCCGATTTGTGATTCAACGTGTTCTAGTTCCTATTACCTAATTTGCGTATGGACTCATTTGCGTATTTAGCTTATACTGGCCTGAGAGTGGTGACCCAAAAGAGGTGTCACATTGAAAGTGAACATACAAGGAAAAAAGATGGCAAAAGAGTGACCAAACTTTCGGCGAGCTAATGAACCCATATGACTTTCTCAGCTAATAGCCGGTTAAGGTACTCCCAAAATGGGAACTTACCGATCTGGTCAATGTACTTTGGCAGAATACCGCTGTTCCGGAGGTACTCCTTCCAGTTCATTGGATGGTTGAAAAATAATGAATGTATAATATTAATTCTGAAAATATGAACAAACACGGATCTTTTCAGGAAAGCCCCCCAGGCCCAGATTTCGCATAACTTAACCAAATGAGCTGACAGTAGTGGGTATGGGTAAGTTTTCGACCACACTGAGTTCAAATATCGCAAGTTTCCGATTTTGCGAAATTCTGTTTTTTCGATTCGCAAGGGGGGCCAAGGGGAATCTTAAGTCCGTTTTCGGTTCAGCTCATCGTTAGTTCGGTAAAAGCCTGTCAAGGTTGCAAGTTTAATAAAGTTTATACTGAGCTACGAAAGCCTGGATCGAAAAGCGGACTTCAGATTCGCGCTTACCCAGAAAACCCCTACAAGGCCCCTTGCGAATCGAAAAAAACTAATTTTTCGAAATATTTTGCAATATTTGAATTCAGCGGGACGCAAACATACCCATCATAATTGTCAGCTCATTTGGTCAAGTTTGGCAGATCCTGGGCCTGGAGGACTTTCCTGAAACGACGAAAAAACAGTATACGTATATCTAGGCGCGTAGCCAGGGGGGGGCAAGGGGGCATGCCCCCCCGAAATCAGAGGCTAAGAAAAAATTTAATGAGTAGCAGCAGAGTGAAAATATTTCGAAAAATTTCGAAAAACAATATGTCAGAGACCAACCTGGAAAAGTAATAAAAATATGCAGCTGCATATTTACGGATATGCCTAGGGACTAAATTTTGCATAGAAATGTGCAGCCAAAAGGGACTAAATTTTGCATAGAAATGTGCAAAACTCAACTCTGCAGTTTTCCTTTGAAACAGGAATTCTGTTTAGGTTAATCGATAAGACATCGGGAACTACACCTATACATGCACTTTTACGTATGTACATGCGCGCACATGTGTCTAGTGTCTGTGTCTGTGTCTAGTCTACGTACAATGTATCTATAAGTACACGCACATGTGTCTAGTGCAATGTACACACACACACACCACTGTTATAAAGAGAAAGGGGAGAGTGCACAACAAAATAGAGAGAGGAGAGGAGAGTGTCCAAAACCGACCAACCTCGGGGAAAGTCCGAGAGCAAATGAAAATCTGTGGAAATTTGTGCAGGGAGCTAATGAAGCAAGTCTGCTTAGATTTCAAATTTGAAATTAAGCGCTTAGTTTTGACAGAAACAGCAACTGTCGAGAGCAGGAAATCTGCACAAACAACTTGAGTTTCAATTTTCCTTAACCCCAAAGTCCGCAGTCGTCTATATCAAAACAGCTGCCTCATTGCATAATCAGAAATTTTCAGTATCCAACTGAGTCAAATAAACCCGAGTGAACTGGCGCCAGACAGCTTCCCGACATAAAACTTTTAAGCTAGACGAAATTCTATTCATCTACAGACAGGCGCATGCTTCTCATCCTATTTGAAGAGAAGAGGGAAAATCTCAAATTCAAATTAAACTGCAGTAGGGGATAGTATATTTAGGATAGTAGTATATTTTCGCGGCGAACTCCTTTGGGCTCTACGAAAACACCAATTTCTCTTCTAGTTCAAACAAAAGTTTTAAACATTTGAAACTTAAAAAAGCAATATCAATGGCAAGTCTAGCTATCACAAAATGTCCTATTCTGTGATATATACGTACGATAGGATGCGTGTGGACGATACAACCAACGGAAAAACAACCTTATTATGAAAATACGTACCTACGTATAGGATCTTTTGTGCTTTCCCAGCAGCCATCATAAACGTTTATTTGAAAAAAACTATTTTGTATGGGTATGATGATGGTGAAGGATGATAAAAATTCAAAATTCAAAAACGTTTACATTAAAAATTTTTATTGTTTTCATTTTTAAATGATATATATATAATATATATACTTCAAATTGAAGTTTGTGAGAAAAATCAAAGGGTAGGTCGGGTCCCTTGCGCTTTCCCCAAAAGCCATAAAAACTTTTGAGTTTTTTAATAGACAAATACTTTGAAATTTGGTAAAACTGGAGGCTATGAATTCAAAATTACAAAATTTTAAAATTTCAAAAAATTTTAAATTTTTGTTTGGTAAGGGGGGGACCCAGGGAGACAAAAATTTTTTTGGAAAAAGTTTGCTGAAAACTTTCATGGGGGGGTTTGCAGGGGCGCCGAGCACGAATCTGAAAACCGTCTTTCGATTCAACTTTTCGTAGGTTGGTAGGTCATACTGAGTTCACGACAAGCTGATTCGAAAAACGGTTTTCAGATTCGTGCTCAGCGCCCCTGCGAACCCATTCCCCCCCATGCAAGTTTTCAGCCAATTTTTTTCAAAAAATTTTTTGGTCCCCCCTGGAACACCCTCACCAAACAAAACTTCAAAATTTTTTAAAATTTTGTAATTTTTGAATTCATAAAAAGCCTCCAGTATACAGCCATACCAAATTTCAAAGTTGTCTAAAAAAATCAAAAGTTTAATGGCTGGGGGGAAGCGCAACAGACCCATGGTCTACATATATACGCACTATAGACAATTTGCTTTTGACACTTGGAAAGCTACAGTATGCCATTTTCTTTTACACCTATAGTGTACATATGTATGTACACTGGTGAACCGGTACACTATCCTATTTGAAAGGGTGCCTTTGAAAGTACTGTTGACTGAATGTTTGTCACTGTATTTAATAATGATACATACGTATACATGATATATGCGTTTTTATAGGGAAAGACCATAATCCAGAGTGATCAATGAATTTCTGTTAGCGCTTTGTTTAACTTTTCCGGTCCTGTCGGTAGCTAAAAGAAAACGGAAAAAGTACCCAAGGCAGTGCAGTTCAAGACAGGCCTGGAATCTTTGAGCAACTGCACTTGCCAGCCGTAATGGAAATCTGAGTTAAATATAAAAAATTGGGGAATGTTTTTCAATTTATGACTAATCTGTAAAAATAGGAACTTCTGATTGTTCCGATTTTTAGTATGCACTGCAAACTCAAATTTTTACCTTCTCATCCCAAACGTGCGGGGCGGGCAAAAGGGGAGCAGGATCGAAACCTCAGCCCAGCCTTGGGTGTACCCACGTGAAGCCAAAATGCTATTCAAAAAAGGAATCCAGACCACATTCGCGTTCTGTAAATTCAGCTAAATGCCTATCACGCAACTTTTCAGTAATCGAGGATAGCTTTTTCGAACCCCCTATGAATTCGAATCGAAGGAAGTCCTGCTACATTGGGTCTGCTGATTTCAAAAATTCAAAAATTTTAAAAAAGTTTAAAAATTTTAAAATTTTAGCTGGTATATATATATGCAAGGTGACAAGGTGGTCAAAAAAATTTTGTCCCTATTGCAGAAAACTTGCATCCAAGGGGGTCTCTAAAAGCACGAATCTGAAATACGTTTTCTGATTCAGCTTTTTGTTAGCTCAGGATAAGCGTACATCAAGCTTATAACTTTAGCTATATATATATATAGCTACGAAAAGATGAATCGAAAAACGGGTTTCAGATTTGTGCTCAGCGCCGTAGAAAACCCATGTATGCAAGTGCAAGTTTTCAACAAAATCACGGCTACCTACAAAATTGTAGGTTATGTCAAAAAATCAAAAATATGGCAGGGGGAAAGGCGCAAGAGTTCCATATACATATATACATATATACAGTATTCATATAATTCAGACAGTTTGACACTATAGCTACAGTATGCCTCTTTCGCTAACACCTATAGTGTGCGTAGGTACATAAATCCTATACACGGTGCACTGTGTCACTATTTTTAATGATACATACATATACATAATATATGGGTTTGTGTTTACAGGGAAAGACCATATAATCCAGAGTGTGTGGTCAGATAAAATGAATGAATTTCTGTTTTAGCGCTTTGTTTGCTTTTCCTGGATGGTCCTGTCGGCAGCTTTAAAAGAAAAAGAAAAGAGTCCCCCAGGCAGTGCAGTTCAAGACGGGCCTGGAATGTTGCGCAACTGCACTTGCCATCCCTGGATTTTCAAACTGACCAATGGACGTCTGCAAAATTTTGGAAAACAGCACCCCCCCTTTATTGGTCGAATGGATCTTTATTCACTTCACTTTAAAAAGGTAGCTGTTGCAAAGCTCCACTATACACAATACCTATTTTGCACACAACACATTAAGTTTCAAACCTCACTGAACTCTTAAAGAAGTTTCATTACTTAATCAGATTTAAAGAACGCTAACTGTTTCTAACACCTGTTTAAAAAGCATCCATTAAAATTTTCGGTTTTTTAAATTTAGCAAATTTTTCACAAGCAATAATTTTTGTAGTTTTTTAACTTGACATTACAGGAACTTGGATGTTTTCAAGGTGTCAACTTTTTACAAAGTATATATATATATACCATGTATATATATTAATATGTATATATATTTCTTATTTTCAGATTACGTGTTTTCTACTGGTTTCTGACCTCAATTTTGGATTAATAGGATCAAGATATGGAGGAAAGAAAGATCTTCGAATCAGGTACATTGATTTCCCATTAGCTATTGCTAATTGCTTTATAGTGCTATTGCTTAATGACTGTAATAAAAACAACTCTCACTAATGAAACACAAGTTTACTTTATTAATTTTAATTATAATTTATCATTCCTAGTGTTTCACTATACATTGCTGGCTAAATGCAACAATGCATGAAGTTCAAGTTTGTTCTTCAGTGGAGTTGGACTTTAAAACATGCTAATGTGCTAAACGATTGGGTTTAGCATAGTGAGCCTGAGTGCGATACGATAAATTGATAAGCACTATTACCAAAGCAGGGTTTTTCCCACCCCCCACAGCTCCGAAGAAGCAACGAGGAAGCACAATTTGAAAGATTGTGTTGGAATTTGGTAGGGATAGGTTTTCGAACCTGCTATATATTTCAAAAATGCAAACAAAATCTTTAAAATTTTTTTTAAAATAGTTGATAAGGGGGGATCGAGGAGATCAAAATATTTTTCCTTTCGCTGAAAACTTGCATACAGGGGTTTTCTGGGGCGCTGAGCACGAATCTGAAATACATTTTTCGATTCAACTTTTCGTCTAAACTTCCTATATATCGGGCAGGTCTGATGGTCACAGGTCTCAACTGCACATGCCAACGACTGATTGTACCATATTCGATAACAATTTGAAGTTACAAAAATGGTCTGCAGACAAAAAAATAGGGCACAGTGCAATCCCTGTGGCCGCCCATGGCCTGTCTTTTACTGTTGATGTGTCAACAGTTTTTGAGGTCAAATTTTTAAAACTTTTCTCAACTTTTAGCTATTATGGACTACATCAACAGTAAAAGACAGGCCATGGGCGGCCACAGGGATTGCACTGTGCCCTATTTTTTTTGTCTGCAGACCATTTTGTAACTTCAAATTGTTATCGAATATGGTACAATCAGTCGTTGGCATGTGCAGTAACTGAGACCTGTGACCATCAGACCTGCCCGATCAAAGCCAAGAGCTTGCTAACGTATATAACAGCTTGTTAAACCTGCAGCATTTCCTAAATAGGGTTTATCGGGTTAGAACGGCGAGAATCAGTATGCTGCAGCTCCAGCAGCAGACACGTGAGAAGTTCACAGAGAACTCTCGGGGCCCATCTCTGTGCACTTCTCACGCGTCTGCTGCTGGAGCTGCAGCATACTGATTCTCGCCGTTCTAACCCGATAAACCCTATTTAGGAAATGCTGCAGGTTTAACATGCTGTTATATACGTTAGCAAGCTCTTGGCTTTGATCGGGCAGGTCTGATGGTCACAGGTCTCAGTTACTGCACATGCCAACGACTGATTGTACCATATTCGATAACAATTTGAAGTTACAAAATGGTCTGCAGACAAAAAAAATAGGGCACAGTGCAATCCCTGTGGCCGCCCATGGCCTGTCTTTTACTGTTGATGTAGTCCATAATAGCTAAAAATTGAGAAAAGTTTTAAAAATTTGACCTCAAAAACTGTTGACACATCAACAGTAAAAGACAGGCCATGGGCGGCCACAGGGATTGCACTGTGCCCTATTTTTTTGTCTGCAGACCATTTTTGTAACTTCAAATTGTTATCGAATATGGTACAATCAGTCGTTGGCATGTGCAGTAACTGAGACCTGTGACCATCAGACCTGCCCGATCAAAGCCAAGAGCTTGCTAACGTACAGCATGTTAAACCTGCAGCATTTCCTAAATAGGGTTTATCGGGTTAGAACGGCGAGAATCAGTATGCTACAGCTCCAGCAGCAGACGCGTGAGAAGTTCACAGAGAACTCTCGGGTAGAGATGAGATCAGGGCCGAATTTTCAGGCCCGGCCCTGTTCAAATTTTAGGTCTGCCCGGCCCGGCCCGGCCCTGTGTCAAAAATTTCAGGCCCTGGCCCGGCCCGGCCCTGAGTGCCGTTTAGGTCTGCGCGGCCCGGCCCGGCCCTAATAAGCCCTGATTTTTTAAAAAACTTCTTCTATGGCGTTTTGAGACGTGTACAATCATGTGTTCAGCCTCACTATCTTATTTTCGGGACCAAAAGTGCATGTTCTCTCAAATCAGTTATGCATAACGAATATTTCAGAATTCCACCTTACTAAGGAAATTAGTCAAGAGGATAATAAATCGGAGGACTAAATTAGCCCTGATGGTCGAATTACCGAAGTGGTTTAATGTTTTAGTGAGTTTAAAATAAATACATAGTAGGTTGAATTTTTGTTACTCAAAAGCAGACATAAACAAACACAAACAGGCACTAATTATCAACTCAAATTTCGAAAAACCGTAAACCAACTCAAGCCATATTTGGCACATGCAGTCTTATTTGGTGCAAAGAAAGCAAGAAATTTGAAGTCAGGAAGGCAAAGACAATTATTAGAGTTGGAAAGTGTACACACGTGCAATAGATTAATATGTAAAAAACGTCAGGGCTTGGCAGGGCCGGACAGGGCCGGGCCGGGCCGGGCTTTTTCCGTTGGGAGCTGCGCGGCCCGGCCCGGCCCTTACTAATATTTTTCTCAGGCCCGGCCCGGCCCGGCCCTGACTGGACATCAGGTGTGCGCGGCCCGGCCCGGCCCGTCGGGCCGGGCCGGGCTGGGCCGGGCCGGGCTTTCTCGGCCCTGATCTCATCTCTACTCTCGGGGCCCATCTCTGTGCACTTCTCACGCGTCTGCTGCTGGAGCTGCAGCATACTGATTCTCGCCGTTCTAACCCGATAAACCCTATTTAGGAAATGCTGCAGGTTTAACATGCTGTTATATACGTTAGCAAGCTCTTGGCTTTGGTCGGGCAGGTCTGATGGTCACAGGTCTCAGTTACTGCACATGCCAACGACTGATTGTACCATATTCGATAACAATTTGAAGTTACAAAAATGGTCTGCAGACAAAAAAATAGGGCACAGTGCAATCCCTGTGGCCGCCCATGGCCTGTCTTTTACTGTTGATGTAGTCCATAATTAGCTAAAAATTGAGAAAAGTTTTAAAAATTTGACCTCAAAAACTGTTGACACATCAACAGTAAAAGACAGGCCATGGGCGGCCACAGGGATTGCACTGTGCCCTATTTTTTTGTCTGCAGACCATTTTTGTAACTTCAAATTGTTATCGAATATGGTACAATCAGTCGTTGGCATGTGCAGTGAGACCTGTGACCATCAGACCTGCCCGATCAAAGCCAAGAGCTTGCTAACGTACAGCATGTTAAACCTGCAGCATTTCCTAAATAGGGTTTATCGGGTTAGAACGGCGAGAATCAGTATGCTGCAGCTCCAGCAGCAGACGCGTGAGAAGTTCACAGAGAACTCTCGGGTAGAGATGAGATCAGGGCCGAATTTTCAGGCCCGGCCCGGCCCGGCCCTGTTCAAATTAGGTCTGCCCGGCCCTGTTCAAATTAGGTCTGCCCGGCCCGGCCCGGCCCGGCCCTGTGTTAAAAATTTCAGGCCCTGGCCCGGCCCGGCCCTGAGTGCCGTTTAGGTCTGCGCGGCCCGGCCCGGCCCTAAAAAGCCCTGATTTTTTAAAAAACTTCTTCTATGGCGTTTTGAGACGTGTACAATCATGTGTTCAGCCTCACTATCTTATTTTCGGGACCCAAAGTGCATGTTCTCTCAAATCAGTTATGCATAACGAATATTTCAGAATTCCACCTTACTAAGGAAATTAGTCAAGAGAATAATAAATCGGAGGACTAAATTAGCCCTGATGGTCGAATTACCGAAGTGGTTTAATGTTTTAGTGAGTTTAAAATAGTTACATAGTAGGTTGAATTTTTGTTACTTAAAAGCAGACATAAACAAACACAAACAGGCACTAATTATCAACTCAAATTTCGAAAAACCGTAACCAACTCAAGCCATATTTGGCACATGCAGTCTTATTTGGTGCAAAGAAAGCAAGAAATTTGAAGTCAGGAAGGCAAAGACAATTATTAGAGTTGGAAAGTGTACACACGTGCAATAGATTAATATGTAAAAAACGTCAGGGCTTGGCAGGGCCGGACAGGGCCGGGCCGGGCCGGGCTTTTTCCGTTGGGAGCTGCGCGGCCCGGCCCGGCCCTTACTAATATTTTTCTCAGGCCCGGCCCGGCCCGGCCCTGACTGGACATCAGGTGTGCGCGGCCCGGCCCGGCCCGTCGGGCCGGGCCGGGCTGGGCCGGGCCGGGCTTTCTCGGCCCTGATCTCATCTCTACTCTCGGGGCCCTCTCTGTGCACTTCTCACGCGTCTGCTGCTGGAGCTGCAGCATACTGATTCTCGCCGTTCTAACCCGATAAACCCTATTTAGGAAATGCTGCAGGTTTAACATGCTGTTATATACGTTAGCAAGCTCTTGGCTTTGATCGGGCAGGTCTGATGGTCACAGGTCTCAGTTACTGCACATGCCAACGACTGATTGTACCATATTCGATAACAATTTGAAGTTACAAAAATGGTCTGCAGACAAAAAAAATAGGGCACAGTGCAATCCCTGTGGCCGCCCATGGCCTGTCTTTTACTGTTGATGTAGTCCATAATTAGCTAAAAATTGAGAAAAGTTTTAAAAATTTGACCTCAAAAACTGTTGACACATCAACAGTAAAAGACAGGCCATGGGCGGCCACAGGGATTGCACTGTGCCCTATTTTTTTTGTCTGCAGACCATTTTTGTAACTTCAAATTGTTATCGAATATGGTACAATCAGTCGTTGGCATGTGCAGTAACTGAGACCTGTGACCATCAGACCTGCCCGATCAAAGCCAAGAGCTTGCTAACATATATAACAGCTTGTTAAACCTGCAGCATTTCCTAAATAGGGTTTATCGGGTTAGAACGGCGAGAATCAGTATGCTGCAGCTCCAGCAGCAGACGCGTGAGAAGTTCACAGAGAACTCTCGGGGCCCATCTCTGTGCACTTCTCACGCGTCTGCTGCTGGAGCTGCAGCATACTGATTCTCGCCGTTCTAAGCCGATAAACCCTATTTAGGAAATGCTGCAGGTTTAACATGCTGTTATATACGTTAGCAAGCTCTTGGCTTTGATCGGGCAGGTCTGATGGTCACAGGTCTCAGTTACTGCACATGCCAACGACTGATTGTACCATATTCGATAACAATTTGAAGTTACAAAAATGGTCTGCAGACAAAAAAAATGGGGCACAGTGCAATCCCTGTGGCCGCCCATGGCCTGTCTTTTTACTGTTGATGGTCCGTATAGTACAGTGAAAGCCTAGCAAATCTGCAAATTTTCATTTCTTAGAAAACGAAAAATATTTCGATCGGTGGTCGAAAACATACCCAACCCATACCAAATTTTACCTCATTTGGTCTTAACGATTTTGAGCGTTGGGTGAGTATTATGATTAGCAATTTTAATGCTGCAAGTACAGAAAGACTAGCCAGCACAAGACAGCGTCTTCTGATGTCACGCCCACGTGCGCAAATATGTAGACATTGTCCATGTGTATTACTCTACGAAGTCTCTGGCCGGTATAGTCAAAACTCCAAACAAAAACAACTACCTTTCAGACCTTTCATACAGTGGCTCAATGTACTAGGGATACACCGTGGTCTAGGAACGGCCCCAGCACCGGGGCCAGACCACGGTCCGGGCCCCGGCGGTCAGGCACCGGAACTAACCGAGCCAAAAATTTGCGAAAATTTGTAAATTGTTGATATTTTTGACTAAAATTTCATCTTTAAGATTAAACTTTAGCAATAATCAAAGAAAGGCTAATCGAAAAAATAACTTCATATTTGTGTTCAGTACTGGTCGAAATTATTCTCGGGACGAGTTACTGCAGGCCGAAACGGGTTGGTTACACTACGTATACTAAACAAAACTAACAAACAAACTAACAAAACAAAATCTACTGCTACGTATTCGAGCTTCAACTTTTACTTTTTTCTTCGTGAAATTTTAATACGCAATTTTTTTCTTCGTGAAATGCTTTATATGCTAACCAGTGCATTTCATTCATTATACAGAAAATTTATATTTCAAGAATAATTTTACGACTCTGATCTGTTTCCTCCCTGCTTAACCAATAGCTTTAGCACCATTTCCTTTTCTTCTCGTTGCTTGCCGCTGTTCAACCCGACCAAATGATACGTACGTATATATATTCCTAGCTAGTCTAACAGAGTGTATGCAAACAACCTGGGCTTTTTGGGGGGGGCGCCCACCACTTTTCGGGTTGCGCCCACTCGACCCCCCCACTCGGCTCCACCCCCAAGTTTTTTCGGCTCCCCCCCCCCTCACTATAAAAGGCCCAGAAAATGCGAAATTTTAAGGATTTTTGGTCAAAATTTTCAAAAATTTTCTGGCATCGCCGGAATTTTTTGGTCAAAAATAGTACGTATATATATTTTGGTACTCAAACTCAATTTCTGAGCAGTTTAAGCATAGTTATAGCAGTATGTGTAGAAAACAGGCTATTTACTGCATTTTTGCAAAATGTATACACGGTCTCCAGGGGCCGCGCAGACGCCTACCCATGTAGGGGCGCTATCGCTACAGAATACATACGTACCTATATCATAATAATACTAATATATACGTACATACAGTGTGTCTCATACCTCGACAAGATGGTCAGTCAACTGATACGCAAGACGAAGATTGAATCCGGTTTGTACTACGTGGCCATTCGTATTGCCTTTCCAGTGGGTGAGGTGGTGGGGGAGGCGGTTCGGCGCCCGCTTTCTGGCAGGCAACAATTTCTGGGGGGGAAGTCTTTGGGGCTGCCCCCCAGGTCTGGAGGAGGGAACGGATTTCTGGGGGGTGGAGAAAATTTTTCTGAAAAACTTAAACATAGTTATTG
The DNA here is from genome assembly GCA_030248195.1 of Trissonchulus latispiculum. Taxonomy (NCBI): domain Eukaryota; kingdom Metazoa; phylum Nematoda; class Enoplea; order Enoplida; family Ironidae; genus Trissonchulus; species Trissonchulus latispiculum. The sequence continues at coordinate 41,323 of JASAND010015205.1, read as the reverse complement.
CTTGCTGCTGAGCTAAAAATTTAACTATTTTTAACCTGAATAGCTTAAAAATAGCTAAAAATGTTAAACACAAAAAATCCAGTGAAGCCTGAAAATTTTTTGAAAATTTACCTTAAAAACCCTATTTTTCTGTTGACTTCTGCAGTCTGGGGGGGGCGTCAGGCCCTAATCCTAGAGCAATCGATCAAAGTCATGGGGGGAACCGACTTCTGGGGGGAGCCGCCCCCACCCCCCCCCCCCCGTTAAAGTAAACGCCCGATTTTTGGTTCCCCCTCCAGTTTTCGGTCTGCCCACACCCGATTTTTTGGCGGTCGTCCCAATCGTATCAGAAAGAGTACTCGAGATGAGGTGAAATTACACGATTCTTGTTTGCACTGTCGTTGTCACGGGTTTTTTTATTTTAGGACGCCGTCTCCCTGTTTGCAGCAACAGGACCCTCCCCAACCCCAGATTTGCCCGCCATTACCCTATAAATGCTGTCCACGGATACCTGCGTGAATTTTTCTCCACGCTCCTTCTTCCCCTCCTTGCTTGGACCCCGTTTGGGACCTTCCAGGGGCCGGTCTTCTACCCCGACTCCTGGTCCTATCATTTTGGGAAGCATGGCTCCCATTTGGGATGTTCCTGTCCCATGGACTATCTATATGCTGCGTGCCACTTTGTTTGGCAGTGTATGGATGATCCTGAAGCCGTTAGGACCTTCTCATTCCAGAGGCGGAGGTTAGGAAAGAAGGTTCACCCCAGGTGGCAGGCCCGGATGCAGGTGGAATTCTATGGCGACTTCCACATCCTGATTCCATCCTGCGACGCCTACAGACTCGTCCCCTGCTTCCTGCGTATGGATGTGTACGAAGACGGCACTCCATACATCATTACGTTCTACCGAGTCCAAGGTAAGAAGACCACAATATGAATGTATATATATATACGTATATAAATGAGCTTTTCTATGCGAAAAAGTGAGGGAGTGGAAGTGTGGGACCCCCGGCAATTTCTGACCAAGACATTCGGGCGAAGCCGGAACATTCCGTCAAACTTGGAAATTTTGACCAAAACTCCTTTAAAAATTTGGCATTTTCTGACCACCTTATAGTGAGTAGGGCAAGCCCAAAAGTGAGTGTGGGGCCTAGTGGGGGAAGGAGTCGAGAGGGAGGAGGCGAAAACTGGAGGGCGCCCCACCCTCTAAAAAAGCCCAGCATAGACTGGGGGTTTTAATGGGGCCCCCACAACTTTTTGGGCTTCCCCCCACTCACATTAAATGCCTGAAATTGCTAAATTCTTATCGGCTTCACCTGACGTTCGGTCAAAAATAGTCTTTTCAGTTATTTATAGCAGTATATGTCGAAAACAGGCCATTGATACTGTATTTTTAGCAAATGTGATTCTCCCACACGGGCTTTTTCCTACAGGGGGGGGGCGCCTCCCCCCCCAGAAATTCGTTCCCCCCCCAGAAATTCGACCCCCCAGTCTTGGGTGGCCCTCCACTATCGCCCCCCCCCCGGATTGGGGCGATCCTCCCCAGGACCTTAACAAAAATAGGGATTTGCGGTTATGTCATTTTTAAAATTTTCCGGCTTCGCCGGATTTTTAAACATTTTTAAGCAGTTTTTAGCTATTTTAAGCTTACATTTAGGTTAACAATACTTTTTTAAGCATTTTTCAAAGAATTCCCCCCCACAAACTTTTGCCTAGGAAAAAGCCAGCCACTTTTTGACATCCCCCAGAGGGGGGCTCCCCCACGCATCCCATTCACACCTTTTTCGCCTAAAATAAATCCAGGAAGCGTCGCCCCCGCTTATTTTTGCCTGGGAATATCTAGATTTCTCTAGTGTCTATTTGTCTCTAAGTGGAGGGAATGGGACTGCTAATTTTGTGACGTAGATTTTGAAAAATGTGTGATTTTTACGGCTCTTGCACGAAAATTCTAAACTTTATTCAAAAATGTCTTGATTGTAGCCACCAGTAATTGTATATATATAATTTGAAGAATGAAAATCAAACGTGGACACCCAAAGTCAACCTTAATCACGCAACCGGTTTCGATGCTCCACCGGGGGCATCTTCTTCAGGCGATTCTTCACACGCTGCTGTCGTTCCTGGGGGGTCAGATAACGGGAACTGGTTTTTGTACTCACAAGAAGGAGTAGGGGGAGGGGGAGATAAGTTTGTATATCCAACTTTCTTATATTTAAAGACGAAACAGCAGCAAAAACCGGAGTTTTGATTTACATTTTGATCTTGCTGATTATAAAATCAAATTTCTGCGTTATTGTTTACTCAGCATGGCAGAAAACATACGGATCTGCGGGGACTGACATTTGGAGGGTGTCCCCTCCCACTCATTTGGTGGTCACCCAAAAGAGTAGAGAAATAAATTTTTCGAGGTCAAAATTTCATACACTTTCCCTAATGTTTGGATGGATGAAAAACGCTAATTTTTAGCTAAACTTTTAGGTACATATATTTCTAAATTGCCTTCCCTTGCTCTTGGAAGCTTATACGCCCCCCTTCCTAGGACTTCGCCCCCCCCGCTGACCAGAGAACTATCGTATAATATGTACAATTAAATGTTGTATTATTCACTTCAGGCCATGTCACCCTGCAATCCGAATCCGGTGATTTGCCCCGTACCGTCCACTACTTCTAGGACCACGGGAGAGAACTGCCATCCAGATGCTGAAAAGAACAGTGGCATAGTTTGTATATACATAACTGTTCTGCTTGCGTTGTATATATATATATATATATATGTGTGTGTCTATATTTTTTGATTACTGGGTTTTCTCTGCAAGGGATAGGGTGGAGCACCACATCTCCCACATTGCAGCCTTGTCGAAAATTCCAAAAAGTTTTGGTCATCCAAACACAGACTATATACGTAAACGTAATGAACAAAATTTGTCAAGTTTTAAGTCTATATTTTGAAAAATTCGAAAGTGTAAGCAGCGCATTTCTTCTACTTCTCCACAATATTCGACAGAACACAGAAGTGCGAGTAATTTTGGACCTACAATCAAAACAGATTTTTGTTATTCTCTGCGGTAAACTACAGTGTACTCTGTCCCCTACAATCCTCCCCCACTGTTAATTCCTGGAAAAACCCCAGTGCATTTAGGCTGTTTTTGTTTTTTTAATTGAGGCTGTTATTGTTTTAGTATTTTCCGGGTATATACATACATTTTATCTTTAGGAATTTATAGACCGGTTGTGATCTCTTAACTTGCTTGCCATTTTTTAGGGGTGCGGGCCCCCAATGCCCGCTGGCGCACCCCCCCCCCCACCATTTCGGTGTCAAAAAGTATCGGAAATGAATTTTTGAGGCAAATATTCACAATTCTTGTTGCTGCTGTCATTTCCTCGTCCAAACATTCATGGTGTTTTCTTCCTTAAAAATATTAGTGCATTTGTACCTAGGCTAGGCCCCCCTGTTTCAGAAAGCCCCCCACTTCCCCTTCCCCATCAGCTTAGCAAAAATTTGAACTAACGTAGGTTGTCTACATGGGTTGTGATCTGTTTATCTCAAATGTATATACGTATACAATGTATATATATATATATTTTATATATTTCTATTTTATATGCTTATTTTCTACATATATATATTTATACAGCATTTCAATCAATTTACAACTGTGAAAACTTTGTGAAAGTTTGGAATTTTTATGTTTTCCATATTTCGGAAGCCCTCCCCAACTTCCTTGCAACTTCCCAACACATACTGAACGATAGCGTTGTCTCCACATAGGTTGTGATCTGTTTATCTCATACATACGCATGCAATGTATATATATCTTATATCATGTTATTTTTACATGTTTTTGTTATCTTCTACACTTATTTATCAGTTTACAGCTGTGATTGCCTTCCGAAAGTTTGAAATTTTTATATTTTCCATGTTTCGAAATCCCTCCCCAACTTCCTCTTTTCTATGGAGGGTCGAGCTCTAGGGCCCCCATTTTCAAAGTCCTTTGAATATACCATTAGCTTAGCAAAAGTTGAACATACGGAACGATAGCGTTGTCTCCACTTGGGTTGTGATCTGTTTATCTCATACATACGTACGCAATGTATATATATATATATATATATCTTATATTTTATTCTTTTTACATGTTCATTTTCTACACTTTATTCAGTATTTCAATCAATTTACAACTGTGATTGCCTTGCGAAAGTTTGAAATTTTTATATTTTCCATTTTTCGAAATCCCTCCCCAACTTCCTATTTTCTATGGAGGGTCGAGCTCTCAGGCCCCCATTTTCAAAGTCCCTTGAATATACCATTAGCTTAGCAGAAGTTGAACATACTGAACGATAGCGTTGTCTCCACTTGGGTTGTGATCTGTTTATCTCATACATACGTACGCAGTGTGCATATATATCTTATCATATTATTTTTACATGTTTATTTTCTACACTTTATTATTCAGTATTTCAATCAATTTACAACTGTGAAAGCCTTGCGAAAGGTTAAAATTTTTATATTTTCCGCTTTCTGGATCGAAATTGCAGGATCAACGTCAGTTGAGTATTTATTTTCGTGGTCTGTGATTTGTCAATTCCAGTGGTTGCCTTGTTCATAGATGTTTATTGGGCTGGGAGGTCCCCCAGCCATTTTGCAAACCCCAATACAGCCCCCCAGCCCCAGTAGAAGGATGTCAACATCATTGATCTGGTCTATTTGCTCAATTCTGTATGATAGTCAGTGTCAATGCTTATCTCACTTTTATATCGTGTGAACGTCTGTTACCTGTTAATTTTTATAGTAAAATAGTCGTCGCTGAGTCAGTGTTTCGTTAGGATCGTTAGTGTAGTCGGGGTAGGAGGTGAGCTTTAGGAGAATTTAAGAGGAGAGATCATAGGTGTAAGGCCCCCGCCCTTTTCTCAGCCCTCCCCAGGGGGGGGGAGGGTGTTCGCGCCGCTGGTGCGAGCAATGGCCAAAATTTAGTTGAATGGCCAGAATTGGCATAAAAATAGAAAATATTTTGGGGGAGGGTTGGGAGGGCCGCCAGAGGAGGCCCCCAAAACAAGTAAGGGAGCCTCCCCCACCCCACCCCAAATCTCCGTTACACCTATGACTGATCTTGATCTAGATCTAAAAATTGTGCTTACTGATTTGTGGCAAAATTCTTATAAGGAAACTGGTATAGAAAACAGAGTTTTATGTATTTCAATGGGTTGATTTATCGTGCGAGAGCCGTCGAGAACCAAATTGCCCTAGGTTAACAGAATCAAGGCAGCTGATTTCAAAAATCGGGCAGAGAAATATTGAGTACAGTATTGCGACCATCTATCAAATTATGACAAACAGTCGATCGCTACACGACTCCCCATAGGTGTACAGGGGGGACCTTTTCCCCTAATGTACAGGCATAGGTGCAAAGACTGGTGGGGGGGTGTTGGCGGGCCCAAAAACATGGGTATTTTTAGGGTGCAGTTTTCACAAATGTTTAAATTTTTGGAACGTGTTTATTATTGCGACAAATACACGTTTTTAAGGGCTTTATGACTCAATACTGGCCTTGTTTCAACTGTCTCTGCCTAAAGTTTCAATCCAATGCCCTGCAATTAATCACATGTCACGGTCACGTGTCACTTGTCACATATCATATATCACAACAATAAAATCTGACTTTGTGCAAACAATAGAACAATTGAAAAATGAAGACTCTGTATAGATATTTCATCTCTGAGACAAAATTAACAATGTATACAGTTTAATAGGTAGATTTCTAAACAATAAATCTGTAAAGAATCTACACAGAGATGTGATAAGTTTAAGTAATGAAAGCGTTGAAAGTTATGCAGTCACAAGCAAGATTTAGATAGAGTCCATATAGATTTTTAATAACTGTGAAACATTTGTGCACAGCTTTTGAAGAACAAATGATTAAATCTGTACAGAAACTTGTTTTCAAAATACAAATCTGTACAGAAACCCAATTAAATCTGTACAGAGTTATAATTTTCAGTTTCCTATCTATACAGATTTATGCATAGGTTACTTCCTGAAAAAACGCGTTTCTATATATTCGATCAACATGGTGTACCTTAGTTAGTTTGACAGATGCATTAGTCCGATATGCGGTTTGAATAGAAACTTTTTATTGTTCAAGAATTGCTGTTTGGAAAGGTGCTACATGAAAAGAAAATCATTTTAGATGAGTTGATAGAATGAACTAATGACACTATTTAACTAATCCATTTAATTTAACTAAACATAAAATTCAGTTAAACCATTTAACTAAACAAACTTTCAAAAATGACACTATTTACGTGAAAAATCTGAACAAAATATTACTAAAGGAAAAATAAACTGCAACCAAATCTACGTATCAGAAAAATAAATGCAATAAACCAACGTGTCAAAAAATAGACTGCAATAAAATCTTCTTAAAAATTTTCATCTTTCAAATGCAGCTCTTGAACTAAATTATATGTACGCTTTCACATTCAAAGAAATATACAGCCTGGGAACGTCTGTTTCTCAAGCAATCAGTAATCAGTAATCAGTAATCAGTACTCTTGTGCAACGGAAAATAACTTACTGATTACTGATTATTGATTACTGATTAAAAGTTGGTGCAACAGGGCCCAGGAGTCCAATCCGGGTCCTGAGGCAGCCTCGCCACATGTAGCGGTTCTACCAGGGCTGGTGGACCATGACGAAACCAAGGACAAGCCCGAACGGGAGGCGTCAGGCACCCTTGTACCCACGAAACCAGGACCTAGAAGAGAGAAGGGAAGAGGGAGGTTCAGCTGTCACTCACCATTGAAAGTAAAGAATTGGTCCCGCCGGGGATCGAACCACGGCCCTTATGACTCCGGAGCAGACATGTTAACCACTACACCACGGGACCATCGGTTGAACTCCCATTGCAGGCTTATCAGTCTTTCCTATACCTGCTTCCCTTACACAAGTACTTTAACGCTTATGTATCCTTAAGTTCACGATTATGGCGAGATTTCGCGCAAAAGACCTAATTTTGCAAACAAGCAAGGCTACAAATCAGAAAGTAGGTTTTTACTAAACTTTTGGATACTGCTAGAGTGTTGAAGTTTAGTCTAGACAGCAGTCTCTTAATTTGTTTCTATACGTACTGATGTTGTGGAAATTAGACAGCAAGAGCGAGGTCGAGCTAGTTCTGTAGCGGTACCAGAGTGAAACTAGCCTAACACAGTAGTACCGTTACCCCGCCAGAGCAACTCAAGCGAGGAGACCGTGGCGCAAGTTAATAACACACCAACCGCGCAGGAGCCGGCCGGGGAAGCCTCGCCAAATAAATAGCCCTAGCTAGTGGGTGACACCCGCTCACCTCAGAAGTAGCACTAAACTAACCTAGGTCAGTACCTGACCTACCTAACCTACCAAAAGTACACACCTAGTGGAGATATTTAATAAGTACAACAAGTATTTATGAAGATAGAATAGAAATAGTAACTGTACTAATTTAGGAGGGCGAAGCCCGACAGACAAACAGTTATACAGTTACATAGACTAAACACACACTCACCAATTTATAAGGGCGAAGCCCCGCTAACTTACCAATGCAAAAGGCCCACTAGCTGAAGTACACGGGGAGAAAACTGTACAGGCGAGATGGGAGAGAATAGAGAAAGATAGCGACTGTACACGTTAAGGGAAAACCCAAAACTGAAAGGGGGAGAAGTTTGACGGAGAAACCCCCTCCCATGAGAAGCGCCCTCTAGCTGGGGTGTCCCAATCATGTAGCTCCAAGGAGGGTCCCCACCCAATCCAAACCTAGCCTATAGGTGGAGCTACATGGCACGTGGAGGAATGCTTGCTGACTAGGCAAGCCAGTTAATAGCTAAGTAGATTGATTTCGTAATAATAGAAATAACGAAAAGATTGACCGTTAGTCAGCCTCTTGCGTTACATCTGCCCAGGGCTCGCCGTCCGAACTCCTGAGAGGACTGACCGTACGGCGCTTCGTACGTGAGCGTTGCTCCCACAATCAAGTTACAAAGCACTTTACGCTGAAAAAAACTATTGCAAATGTATACGTACACAAAAACGAGTGAATATACTAGGAGGCTAGACCAAATCCAATGAAAAAGTCACAATGATGTTAGGATCAGGAAATTTGGTCCAAAGCAGTGAATTTCGGTACGACCAGTCACTGATCAGGGAGAAAAGTCCGAGAAAGGCCGGGTCGAATCGGGCAAAGCCCCCTCAGTATTCGACCATAATAATGTCCTCAGGGCGATGGTCATCCCGCGGACCGGGTTCCAATGGATTGGAAATCAGGATATAGGCCGCCGGAGAATAGACGTTCTTCTCCTGACCTTCGGGCGCGCATCCCATGATATGGATCCCGTGACGATTGGGTCCGAGGTCAATCGGCTGGTTTCGAAGCACAGCCGGCGCGTCCTTACGATGGAAAGGCGGCGCGGGCTTTCCTTGACGATAATTCTCGGCTGCTGCCTGGATGCGTTGACGGACGACCTGGCGATAGGCCTCCATCTCATCGTCCGGCAGGGGTTGTCGGTTGTACCGGTCAACCCAAAGCTCATCCGGACCGGCTTGCATGAACCACAAGCCCATCTCCGTGTAGAGACAGCCCTGGATATTCCGACCATCCCACCGATCCGGGTCGAAGATCCAACTTTCTCGCCCATAGGTACGGATATCATCCGGCCTCAGGTCCTGGCGGAGTCGGGCGCCAATTCCCCACCATGGATCCTGTGAAGCTTTCCCATACAAGCAACCGATCGTTTCGACCAGCTCATCCTGCATTTCCGGGGAATTGTATAAGGCGTGATACATGATCAGGCGCTGGGTCAACTGATCGGCCCCAGATTGCCACATCTGAAGGCGACACGGATGGTAGGCAGCCATCAGTCGATCCGTCTCGCGCTTAATGGTGTAACCATCCGCCTGGCTTTCTCGCCACACCAGCTCGCAGACGTCCTCGGCATTGCAGTGCCAGCCCTTTCGGCCCTGGTACAAATGTTCCTTTGTACGGACGTACTGACCCTGGAACTGCTCGACAGGCAATGACAAGAACCGCTTATGATGGTACATGAAAGAAAATGGATAGTGATGGCGGATGTAGAAGTAAAGGAACCGCTCCCCTTCCACGTCGGTGATACCGATCACGTGAGGGCGGTGATATCGCTTCATCGCCTTCTGGATAGTCAAGCATCGCAAACGCAATCGGCGGGAATGCATGCTGCAGGCATAGAAATGGGCGGCTCTTCGCTTACCCAGCAAATGCGGATACCGAAACATCTCGGGGACAACAGCTGCCACCGCGAGAATATTCGCCCAACGATCATTCGAGCCGATGCGGTCGACTATGACCTCGGGATAGACATCCCCATTCGGAAAGCAGTACGGATGAATCTTCCAATTGGACCGAGACATCGGTTTCCGGTTGGCATCCAAACCAGAAATCGGTCTCATAGTGACCCGCTCCGTCAAATCCGGGTCTAACTCCCTCATATGGTTATACAGATAATTGTCAATGAAGTCATCTGGAAGTCGAGGCGCTGTCTCAGCATTTTCCACCAACCAATTGAGCACAACCCGACGCAAAAGCTGGATCCACGGATGCAATTCGACCCAGTGGTGATCCCCAGGCACGCTGGTTGCACGCCAGCGGCCGGAAAAGTCCCGTTGGTATACCACCGGCTTCGCAGGATTCGACGCCTGTACGATAGCATCGATCTCCGCTTGAGTCGGCTGCTCAATTACGAATGGCTCATAGACTGGAACCGTCACTCCTCGCCGAACCCGTTCACCCATGTCCTCGTTCTTCATTTCGCAGAGGACCGTCGCCAGGAATACCCGAAATGGGGGAAAACTGTCCTTGGTGTAGTTATCGGGATATTCCGGTGGTAAAGTTCGCACGACTTGCCTTTTCCCAGGCCCCGGTGTTACCGTCACCGTCGGTAGCGAATATCGCTTACTGGTCGGCGATTCAAACCGTCCCTTCTGAATCGGGGTCGAGGTCCGTCGATGGCCACGACCCTTTCGGCGATCATCAGTTGTCGGATAGGCCGGGGGTCGGTCTCTCGACGAACGACGGCGATCCTTCGTCGGCGTTGTAGCCGACCGTCTGTCGGCCTCACGTCGGCGTTCTCGACTGGCAGCACGTTTAAAGTCTTCTTGCGTATATCGCGATCCAGACCTGCGATCGCGAGGCGGAGTCGGCGAGCGATAGCGAGCACCGCTCGGCGAACGTTCGCGACGCTGACGATGCGACGACGACGTACGCTCCCGCAACTCGATCGTAGGCGGAGGCTTCGATCCTTCTCGACGCTGAGACTGACGAGACGTCGATTTGGCATCACGGGTATCGCGAGTTCCAGGGTCCCTGGGCCCAAATCTGGATGGACCGGGCGTAGCCCCCTCGGATGGGCGGTGTCGGCCCCGATCGGACGAATCCAGTCGGCGACCGCGACCGCGAGACGACCAGGTTCTGCCCGTCCGAGTCGACAAGTCAGAACCCGATTCCGACCGCGATGAGCCACGACCACGACCACTTCCAGGAACCGCTGGATCCAAGTCCATGCCGACGACCGCAGTCGGCTTTCGGGACGTAGATGGTTCCGATTTCTTCTTAGTCGGCGAAGGCTGAGATTTCGGTTGTTGTAGCGCCTTCTGAGCAGGTTTCTCATCCCGGGCGTCGCCCTCTGAAGGTTCCAAACGTCGGCTTTTGGCGGCCGACCGAGCCGTAGATGTCGACGGGGTCGAAGTAGTCAAGCGTTGCCCCACCAAAGACGGAGCAGTAGGTACCACAGGTTGGACCGGGACAGTCGGTCGGGTGACCACCATCGATGGAGCGGTCGAGGAAGGGAGCACCAGCTCCTCCTTGGGGACCAAAAGGGTCTGAGTTGCCGGCAATCGCCGACTGGGCCGCTGATAGAGTCCCTCATATTCCCGCATCGCCTCCACCGGGTTCATCCCCTGCAAGTCAATGTCGTCCATCACCTGTTGGACCATCTGTCGTTGGGCGGCAACCAATTTCATCGGCTCAATAACCCGAGAAAAGTTGGTGTCGCCGATGACCAAGATATTCAAAGTGTTCACAAAGGGAAGGACCCCATACGTCGCCGTACACCCTTCAGGACGATGGCTACGCCGGCGATAGAGAATCACCAGCTCATTCCACTGCTGGGTAGTACCCTCTCCACCCACCGGGATTTCCTTATACACCTCCCAGAAAACCGGGAGCCCCAGGTCGACCATCCGGAAGAAGTCCTCGGGGTTATAGTATGGATCACCCGGGTCCGAGGGCGGGCCAACCACATAAATGTGGCGGGCAGGTTGGGTAATACCAGGCAAAGTCTCCAGATAGAGAGTTCGTAATAGAGCAAGTCCATCCCGGCCGAAGATTTGGATGTAGGGCTGCATCTGGGCCATGGGTACCAGTTCCTGCGTTTGGACACCTGTTTCTGGATGGGTCCTTGTAGTTGATTGGACGATAGTGGTTGGGATTTCGAGATCCCAGTGGTCCAGATAAGGCAGGAATCCCGATGGACCAGTGACCCCATAGGGACGTTCCCCACACGCGACCAAGAAGCGCCGAGCTTCCTGATAACTCTGGAAGGGAATCCCAGGCTGGGCAGCCAAAAGTTCATCGACCGTGGACGGGCTAACTGCGGCCGGGGTCGAACCCGCAGGCGGCAGAGATTGTCTCAAGGGTGGGAGTCCAGGCGGAGGAGAGACCACCGGGAAAGGACCAGCCGAGCGAGGTCGGCCCCACCCAGTCAAGGGCAAAGGGGAATACATTTCCGGACCAGTAGCACCCTCATCGAGTGCCGGAGGTCGGAAGGTTCCGGCTTCCCGTTGAGCATCTTCTTCCGTCGGAGTCGGAGATCGCGATGATCGGTCCGGTGGACGGCCTTCGTCGGCGTCCATCGGCGTTTCTTCGTCGGTGTTGGCTTCTTCAACGATTTTGAAGTCGCCCGCTTCCGGTTCAGATTCATACGCTTCCTCGCGTTCGTCGGCCGGTTGAGAACTGGCGGCAGGTTGTACCTCCACCGAACCAGTTGCCTTCGGTGTAATCGGTGCCGAGCGAAAGCCCGACCGGTAGGTTTCCGGTGGCTGGGTTCGGCTCCGAGGATCTCCAGTACCGGGTCGGTACAGAGTCAATGGTGGCAACTTCGCAGGTGGCGGCGGCAAGGACATTTGCTGGAACTGCCTCAGAGGAGCTCGCGTCGGCGATGGCTCCACTGCTGTCTCCGTCGGCGCTGACGAAAGCGTTGTTCTGCTTCTCTCCGACGCTTCCGAGTCGGACCACCCAGTCGGCTCGATTACCGACTCGGCGGTTTCTTCACGATCTTCCAATGTCGGATGCTCGCCGACGACATACAGAGGGTCACTCCGATGTCGACGCTCGGCGACGGCGGCATATCGGTCCCAATCGAGGACGTCGTCCCTCCGTCGCAATATTGGATATTTGAGTATCCAAAAGTCCCGCAAAATCCGAAGCAACGGGACCCAGGACACCACTCGCAAAGGGTGCATGGTGTTACCACCCTTTTCTTCCGGGATAAGCAGGGACCAGGCAAATTTTCCCTTCGCCTCTTCAATCATTTGAGTCCGATTATTTGACAGCTTCTGTCGTTTCTTCAGCTGCGCTGTCTTCTGCGCTGACGACGCCTTGCCGTAGTTTGGCGTATCAGCGGCGGCTTGCTGGAGAGGACCCATCGCATAATTAGCCCCGGCAATGTTTGCCCAGACTTTGGCATGGCGACCAAACGTATGGAGGGCGCCACTGAGGTAAATGATCTGAGTCCAATCCTCGGCAGTAACCGCCTTCGCGATGGTCGCCAAGACGGAATAGATGTTGAGCACGTCGGCCAGAGCATATTGAGTGTCTTCCTTTGTCGGGAAAACCGAGCAGCCGTAGAAACGAACAGGTTTCAAGCCTTTCGCCGAAGGCACATCGCAAGCTTCCACTTATGAAGGCCATAATGTTGTTCCCAAAATGGATGGTGAACATCTTGATGGTAGGCCTCCCAACCGTATTCCGGTGCAGAGGGGTCTCGGCGACGCCGTGCCTCAATGTACGGAATTGATTGGATCACCACCTCACCCAGTTCGGCCACATAGTTCTCCATGTATCTAACGCCACAGAATCTGGCGATACGAAGCATGTCGGCATGAGCGCCCGCAAAGACCATGTAGACTGGCTCGGGCGGATTTAGGATCATGCGTCTCAGATGTAGAACCGGATAGAAATCCGTAGTCGTCGCCAGAATTTCGCTCACCGTGATAAGGCATGCCTTCGGATGTTCCGCCGGCACAGGCCCTACAATCTGGAGGATATTAAGCGCGGCTTCTTGGTTGTTTCCGAACTGAGCTGAAATTCCGCCTTCGGTGTTCATGGCAACAACGCCGGTTATCCGATAAAGTTGCCAGATGTCGGGAACAGCCCAGATCCTCAATTGTCCGAACCAGGTTGACTGGCTGCTGGAAACGTGGAGGTAAAGTCAGGTCTTCGTCCCGAACGCGCTGAGAACGAAGCGCTTTGTCGCACAGGATGACATCCTGAACCGCTTCCTTTACCCCAGCATAAGGTTCCGCCAGTTTGAGCTCTTCTTCTCGACCCATTAAGGCGTGTTGCAAATATTTCAGGAAAGATTGAAATCCCATGGCGTGATCGGCAGCGCGCACACGAAACTCGTGAGGCACTGCGTCAATCTCGGCCTGAGTAGGCTCTCGCACAGTTAGTTGCATAGACCCCGAGCGAAAAGTCAGAGGATCAGCTGTCTGTATCTCATCCAGTGCAGATCTCACCACTGGCAAGGAATAAGCGTGCCCTGGTTGTACCACTGGCACACTTGCGGCCATATCGTCCATGCCGGCGGCGAACCGTGCGGCAGTTTGACCGAAGAACTCGTCACCAATGCTGGCGGTTGCCGATTCTGCCCCCAGCTTCGTCTACTACCAATTTGTCGTCCAAAGTTTGGCAGTCGTCGTCCGATCCCATGGATTCGGGCTGGTTAAAAGCCGGCGTTGCCGTCTCCTGAGCCACTGATGGGTTGGTTTCCATTCGTGCAGCTCGGGGAGGGTCAGGTTGAATCTGTTGCTTGGCTTAGGTCGCCTTCTGTTGTAAGCGTCGAGACGATCTGGTTGTACGCGACGAGGTCGAAGTGCCCTCGTCCGTCTCCGTAGCAGACCGGGCGTCGCTCCGCCTGATGACGTCGGTCAGATTGACGGACTTTTCGTCGGGATTTGGAACCGGAGCTAGAAGCAGAAACAGAAGAATCCATCTTCTGTTGGGTTCATTCATCAACCTTTTGACAAAGTTCAGCTTCCATAGCTTTCAGCTCCTCAATCTGTCGTCGAATAGCTAGCAAAAAGCGAGGTTCGCTCGAGTCTTTCATCGACTGGGCAGTGTCTGACGAGGTTCCGGGTATCACCGCGGAACGAGAGTCCTTCAAAGTTATTGTCACAGTTGTAGCTTTCGGTTTCTTCCCGTCGGGCTTCGTCTTCTGATGTTCAGACCCGTCCTCCGCATCGTCCGAGACGTTACTCGCCGAACGCTTGGCGCCCAGCACCACCGATGTTAGGCTGTTGATCTTCTTTACCAGAATGGGCGTCGGACTGGCGTACGTAACCGGCGCGGGCCAGTCGGTGTGGCCGAAGAGGCCCTCGCCTCGGCCGACGTGTCTTGGGTCACCGGGTTGTACCCAATTGTGACCTCGGCGCCGACCGCGGGAGGTGACTGTGGGGTTAATTTCAATCTCATTTAGTTAATTCAGTTACTTTCAGTTTCAGTGTCCAAAATAGTAGTAGTCCAAAACAGTTTAGTTCCTGTCTGCATTCAAAACACTTTCACCACCACCACCCAAACCAGAGTGTACTCTTCTTGGCACCAAGTTTTGAAAATTGGCATTGAAAATTCGCTCAGAAGTCAATTCAAATTCGCTCAGGTGCTGAATATGATATGTTTAGCATAATTTTGGAAAACTACCTCCCCCCCTGAATAAGCTCAGTAAGTGCTAATGTAACTTGACGGTGATTTTGTTGAAAATCTTTTACCAAACAACCTCAACAGCCAAAACAGCTACGTTATTGCCTGATAAGCATAGGTCATGGTCTAAAAACTTTGAGTACTATTAGTACTACTATCTACGCAACATTTCATGTCACGATACATTTGAAGGTTTTTCTGAACAATGACCTGTTGAGCTTAGTTGACAAACATCACAAAATTACTACCACCGTAACGTTAGTATTTGCATCTCCTGTACAAAGTGCTTTAATCTAAACTCTTATAACACTACACCGATGTAGCGTAAGAAGTATAAATGCAAAATCATATCGATGACCTGGTCATTTTTATGTTAACAGCGTTTTGCAAACTTGACAATTTGTAGTCCATCCAAACACAGTTGAAGTTGCCCTTCAATAGCGCCAGCAACGTATATCTTCAAACAGAAAATGTTTATGCTTCCTTTCTTTCTGCTGCTCTATTGTGTTCTATAATAGTGCTTTCACATAATAGTACCCTCACTGGA
The DNA here is from genome assembly GCA_030248195.1 of Trissonchulus latispiculum. Classification (NCBI taxonomy): domain Eukaryota; kingdom Metazoa; phylum Nematoda; class Enoplea; order Enoplida; family Ironidae; genus Trissonchulus; species Trissonchulus latispiculum. Next base: position 25,825 of record JASAND010015205.1, on the reverse strand, counting down.
ATTCAATTTAATCTTCACAGTCATTGTAGTCTTATTATCACAGAGTGGCTTGAATTATCAGCCGGTTTTGGGACAAAGGGGCGACCACATGTTCTACCGCTGCAGGTTTGAGGCTGGACTGGTCACGTATCCAGAAATTGTATATATTTTGTTGAAACAATGAAGTGATAAGAATATATTTTATTGAAACAGTTAAGTGAGAACACCGTATGACAGCACAGCATTAACAGTGTCTTTAACAGAGTTGATGTCACAAATAGGATTAGAGTGGCTGAAGGGGATGTGTAAAGTGCATACGAATCACTGACATTACAGCTCATGTGTACCCTATTACATTACATATTACATTAGACCTTCAAATAGGTACATAAATCTGTCAAGGTCCCAGCTATGGATAGGCTGCTACCGTTCCAACTGTTACATCTGTTGTTCATCAGTACTGTACCTCAACAAGTTACGGTGGGTGGGCCGCAATGGTTAATGCTGTAATTATGTCTCAAGACAAAATCTTCGGTTGTTCCTAAGCGTTTCTCTCAGCGCTTGCTTAGCCATGGGAACTTTGTCCATGTTTTATTCTATGACACTGGAAAAAACCTGGAAATACATCTCTTGAATTGTCATTTTTGACTCACAGAAGTGGTCCGCGGTCCGCCTCAAAGTAACTGCCACTAACCATTTGTCTTGCAGTAACAAATTTAACGAAAGCAAGCGGCACAACATTAATTATAATTGTAACTGTTTCATTAATAATTAGTAGATTTAGCCATGAAAGCTAATGGTTTTCTTTTCTTCAAAAATGTTTTCCCCCAACTCCTTGAGCTTTTGAGTGATTTTACTGGCTTAGGATTTTACTTGAGTGATTAAATCAAGGTATTTTGCGAGATTTTATGGGCACTGTGCGAGATGTTCAATGATGTTTCAGTTCCGTTCCCATGGTTGTCCACTGCAGAAAACTTATCGGAATTTTATTCAAAAATTAGTAGCAGTAGTGGCACCCAATTAGAAGCTAATAGCCGAAGCATATAAATTTTTGCATCTACAGTCTTGGTGAAAGAACCGACAAATGCATCTCCATAAGACCAAACCATTTATAATGGTTAATATCGGCCGTTCTATGATCGGGTAAAGCAATGTCATGCCAGAGTGCGAATTTTCCGCAGTTTTACTAGTACCTCATGCCGCCAAATCAAGCTTAAACTTTAGCTTGTTTTGCACCCTGAATTTGGAATTGAAGTTGTTGGCCTCAAGCTATGATAGTCAATGGAATTTACAGTGTTTACGGCTCACTTACAACGATATTTGCTAGCAAAATCAATAATTCTTTTCACAAAAGAAAGGTTCAAAAATGCCGCACGGTAGGTGCTAGATACGGCTATGTTAATAAAAAGTCCCAATGAAGAGTTCAAGCCCTGAAACACCAAAATAATGCTATCGCTGCGGAAAGTAATTGAGTGCAGAATTCGTAGTATTGTGCTGTAAGGTTTGTTTCCAGCGGTGAAGTAATATACGTACAACAGCGTTGTTTTCCTGATTACTTCCGAAATCAGAAAAATGATCCAAGGCACTGAGCAAACAATGTTAAGCATTACTGTACCCGCAAGGAGGGACCTAAATTTTTTTAACACTTTACTTTCCGCAGTTTGCTCCTCCGAATCTGAACATTGTTTAATTTTCTTATTGGTAATCCTTTTTTCTAAACCGTGAAAAGCCCTAACTGAAAAAATAATCTGTACCGCTAGTGCAGCGAACTGAATAGCTGAGCAACCTGTACTCATCAAAAAATTTCGGACGGTGTTTATTAAACGCAACCAATACTCTTCTGCCCCCGCAGTTTGATTAATCTGGTCAACAGTATAGACGGGTACACCTAGTGTAGCCATGGTTATGGAATGTATTACTACGTAGTTAATCAGATAAATAAGAAGAATGCCACCTACAACACTGATGACAATACGCCTCGGTAGAGAAGAGGTTGTGTATGTCCTATACTTTATCGGACGAGCAACGGCTAGCCAATGATCAAAACTCAGTAAAAATAGCGATGCTTGATTGCTTAGTGAAGCTGCATTTCTCATCTCATCGACGATTGCACGAGCAAATGCAGGTGAACAATCCGTAGCTATCCAACTGAGAGGTTGCACTAAATCCAGGGACATCACTAAACCTACCACTATGCTAACAGTATCAGTTACTGTTTCCAAGTAGTGATATGCGAGTGTGCTCCTTAAACACTTTTCATGTAAAAACATTCTTCTCAAAACATACAGGTTTGTTGTCGTGGTTAAAATAGCTGTCGGTGCGATGGCAAACGAGTAGACAGCCAGACAAACATAATGAATGTAGGTTGTAGTAATGAGCGTTTGCGATTCCTTCCTCTGGTGGCTCTCCCAAAACAAATAATTTTTGACATAAAAAGACATAGTGTAGAAGTGGTGCATCCATTTTGCAAGGATATACTCTGACGAACAGGGCCCAGTTTCCATAGCACAACTCAAGGTCTTTGCTTCATGAATTACATGTTCAGGAGACTGGCGCCAAAGAATATGATCATCTACTACCTGCAGGCGATGAATTCTTTCGCAGTCAGTGACAGCTTGTTCTAGAGAGACATTGCTAGTGGGTCCTCCTTCTATGCATTTGTAGAACGGACACTGTTGGCGTGAGGCGTACTGTCTAAACATTTCATGAGTTTAGTTATTGCAAGAGATTGTTTCAAGGATAAATATAGATATATAAACTAAAATGATATAAGTACTAATATTAGGTTACAGATAAAATTAAAAGGTAAAAACGTATAAGGTTAAAAAACTGCTGTAGAACATTTCTATTCTTGCTTGCTCCGGAAACTAGGGATGCATCTCCGGATGCACAAGCGTTGAGCCAGGAGTGTTACCGCAAATCATGACTGCATCAGTGAAGGGGGAACCAGCCCATTACACCCTACGCGGACTCCTTATGCCTTTCCACAGTAGCTGGGTTTTCTCTAGAAAAGGTTTTCCAAAAACTATGGAAGGAAGCGAAGGGAGAAATCAATAGTCTGGCTGGCTTTTACCTAGGAAAAATTTCGGAGGGAGAAACAGTGGGGCGCCCTCCCCAGGTAGGGCGCGGGCGCCGGTTTGTGCAGGCGGGTGGGGCGAAAATTAAAAGCTATTTATGCTGCTGAGCTTTATTTTTAACTTTAAATTTATTTATTTCCATCTTTATACAAAGTTAGTTTTAACATAAATTTAAGCTTAGAATAGCTAAACAAGGCTCCAAACTACGGCAAACTCGAAAAATCTTATAAAAATTTACGCTCAGAGAAACTTTTCCAAGCGCTTTTGGGTATCTGGGGGAAGGCCCGAATCGAGGAGGAGTACGACCCACGATTTCTGTGAGGAACCGCTCAGCCCTTCCCCCATGAAGAAAAAACCTGAGGGGGTGGTTGGCTGAAAATGCAAAAACTACAGTAGAAATTGGTGTTTTTACGCATACTGCTATAACTAAGCTAAAGGAGGATTTGATCCACGACGGCTGCTGAATACCGGCGAACTAACAAGATAAGTTTAAACTTTTTTAGAATTTATATTTGTTTTAACTGTCCCTTATGGTACTTCAACATTCCTGTCGAACGGAAATGCTGAATGTAATCGAAAGCCGGCTTCTAATTACAAGATCGTTAGAATCCGGTGTTCGTTTGATAGACAATTAGTCAGGGTGATTTTGATGGGAGTTGGCTTAATGCTTGTCTTCATTGCATTCCAGGGTTCAGCATTAATTGTCCCTTGGATCTAAGCAATTAAAATGGCCGATGCTGAATTAGGCTCAAAGCAGTCGGAGCAGGAACAAGCTCTACATTCTAAACTTCTCAATGAGGAGATTTATCCAGATAAATCTTACGGAATGATCTACGAATTTGATATCAGAGACTGTCCAAGGGAGCTGTAGAACTCCATGGAGTGATGCTGTTTGTATTCAATGAATAGTTCCGCCATTTGTGATCTGATTCCAGCAACACCACGAATAGTCGGCTCAGTGAAACAATGGATCCCCTCCTGCGCCAGGGGTTATCAGGCGCAGACAAAGTGAACCGTACAAATGGAAGTGGATCAGCTAAGTCACTTTACTTTACTTTATAAGAAATTAGGCTACTGGTTACTAACATCATTTCTTTAACGCCATGCACAGGTTGATCAGAGGGGAATGTTGATGTACCCTCTGCACACATCGACCACAAACACGAAAGTTGGGATCCTTAGGATCCTTGAACGAACGGCAGATCTACTCAGGCAGTCGTTCGTGCCGGCGCCAGCAGGAGCCGCAGATATTCAGGGGAAACCTTGAATTCCATTCACCCCTTCCGGCAATTTACCGAGCATGTGCAAGGGGTGGCCGCCTGCTTGGTGAGCGCTGCCACGGGGCCTTCATTACGGTTGAAGTAATGAACGCCTCGATAGCCTTGGAGAACACCTCGGATAATTGCGATTGCAGTTATTCAGTGTCAGCTCCCCATACCCCAACAAACTTTGAAAACAAGCTGACACTACCCCTAACCGGATTACCAACTGGGGTGAGGTGTCCGAAAAAAACTAAGCTAAAACGAGCTCGAAAATGAAGTTTTAGCACCGAAATAGCTAGATTTGTTACATATATAGGCGTGCAGCGGGCTAAGATTTTGTTTATCTATATTTCTTTCTTATCCCATCTTTATGCTTATCTTCATTTTATATTAAGTATACCTTGTTTATGCTTGAAACAAAGCTTGCACCTAATATTAGAGTACGTTTGTGCGAAGGTTCCCGTGTAACTTTTTGACATTTTTGCGGGAGCCAGCCATGCATATTGCCATTTGCTAGCTTTGCCCTTGCAAATTGCGATTTGCTCGATTTTCTTTTGCAAATCACTATTTACATGGAAACACTTTTTGCACGTGGCATATATAAGAAAACTTGTAATGAATGAATGAAAAATACCAAAAAGGCCATAGCAAATGCAACACTGCCAAGCACAGACAACCTATAAAATGCTTTTCAGAAAGTACAGCATCACCGGGCATGACCGAGTCCGAGCCGGCCAGGGATCTCCGGAGGTTAAGAACAGGGCCCATTGAAATAGTCAGAATAGTTAGATTTGGCCTCTCTCATTAAAAGTAGCCTGGAGCTGTGACCAAAACCGGCAAGGACCGATGTCCGAATTCCAGTATAAGTCCGCGGCACAACTCCAGCTAGCTTTCGTGCACTGTTACTCATAGAAACAGATTCTGAGACTGTCAGGCAATGTGCGTCTTTATTAAAAGTTTTGCAAAATTCGCCCGTTTTGTCAAATTAGTATGCTTTCTAACGTTTAACGCTTAAACATTAAGGTGGCTTCAAATTTTGAGAAAGGATTCATGAAATACGAAAGGTAGGTTGCATTTATGGGCGATGTCCTTCTAAAGCATGCTTCTAAAGTTCTAAAGGACACAATTTTTGAGTTGTCATGTCAAGTTTCTAACAGCGTGCAGCATATTTTAAAATTCATGCAGCTTATACAGAAGCACTGAAAGCGACAAGTACAGAATAAGCAGTTCATGGGTTATGGACCGGCTATCAGCAACGTGCGCAGTTTATTGCAAAAGTGGCAGTTCAACGTTAGTAAAGTTTTTAATTTGAAAGATTTCCTATTTAGATCGAGTGCAAATAACCTCCTCCAAATTTTCTCTGGTATTAGCGCAAAGTTTTGGTTTTTTTGGCAGTTGCTCCGCTACACTAATTCAATTTCGCAAATGCCAACGGAATTATGTCAACCATGTTTAGCAATGGCTGACGAGTATGCAGTCAAACGTTACACTTCAACTTGCGCAAAGGATCAAATGGAAATGAATCCAAGATGAGAATTTGAACCACTAAGCCGAAGTCTACAGGTTCTCAGGTTTACATTCCCCTATTTAAAACGAAGCACTGGCTAGAAAATTCGTAAAACATGAAGTCTCCTTCAATAGTTATGAATTTATGTAGTTGTGATAGTGGTGTAGTTATTTAATGTCAAGGATAACCGATAAATAACCATAGTACAGGAGAAATTGCAGTCAGTTAATAAGTCATTTTTGCAGTTCAGGCAAGACAATTTATTCAAGCACCCTCTATTTTGCGACGGCCATGGTAAAGCTAATTTGCAGCAACAACATAACTGCTGGCGTTTCTAAGACAAATTCACACATGTGCGTAACTTTCGGATAATATAACCTATTTAGTACAATTTGAATTTCAATTGTGAACAATTTTAATTTTTAAGCCTTCCAAGGGGGGGGTTCCAAGGTTAACTGCATATTTTTGGTCACCAATTTTGCTAAAACGTTCCAGTTTTCAGGGTATTCCGAGTGGTTGAACATAAATCTGAAACGCGTTTTTCAGTCTAGCTACATACTACATATATGCTTAAACGTTAATCTTACATTTTAAATTTATTTCCTTAACGAAAAGCTGGGTCTGACAGCGGTTTTCAGATTCTTGTTCAGCAACTCTGAATACATGGAGTATTTTAGCAAATTCCCTTGGCTCCCATTGGAGAGCTTAAAAATTAAAAAATTTAAATGTTTAAAGTTTTGTTGCAGTTTGATCAAAAATGTATTTAAATGCATCCATACCAAATTTTAACTAAATCGAAGGTTATGCACAGTTCTGAGTCTGCCACAGTAGCGCCGAACTGATTCATTGCGAGTTTGCTGTTTGAAAGCAAATTTTCGAATCAAATTTCTGTTATCTGTTGTTAAAAACTGTTAGCAAAAAATAAGTAGGGCAAGGGTAGAAAAATGTTGTCGAGCACGGCAGGAATGTTTTCACGGTCCCTTTGGGTCACAAAAAATTAATCAACAGGGATAAAATCGATGGTCAATCGTTAACCTGAACTCCGTTGATGTAAAATTCATGTCAGCTGCTTCCTGTACGAGGTTTCTCACTTCGAAAACTGTGAACTGGTCATTGATTACAACACTCTTAGTGAAGTTAGAAGTAGAAGCATTGTATCCATAGGTGATGACAGAACAGCTAAAAAATCAAAAAATCCAATTATGTTAGTAATGCAAAAATTTGGGGGCAGAGCTTGACCGCTAACCACGAATATTAGACTGTTTAATTTAATTAAATTTAAATTTAATTTTGGACTATATGCTATCATTGTTGTCGGATTGCGATAGGACACGCGTGCCAACCTTCGTCATTATTTGCAGTTGAGATTGTCGTATAAATTTAGTCAACGTTGTAGTGTAGTATAGATTAATTTTAAAGGAATGGTGGCATAGGTACCTATGGAATGCTCTATGAAACATAACTATGGATGCAGTTTTTGCCTTGCTTTCCTGTAACTTTGTCGGCAAACTATGCGTTTAAGGTGCTGGTTTTGTTAACTGCTTAACATTTAACAAAATCACCTTTTTAATGGTAAGCCAGCACTTAGCTAAGCATTCATTACGTTGACCGTCAAATACTGAAGGCAATTCATGTTTTAAACAAGGTCTTCTCATATTTACAGTAATTGTTTGTTTTCAAATTTGGCGTACGAATTGACCAAAACCTATTGCAGGGTCATGTTCTGTGCGGACTGGACGGAGTGTAAATGAGTTGCATGGGAGGATTAAAGGATCAGACTAAGGGGGGTATACCCAGGGGATTGCACAACTTCTTCGGAGAGTGTTAGTTTTTTTGCAAGCAAGAAGGTAACATATCATAGTTAAAAAGTTAATACAAGGCATTGATACATCCCATGACATCCGAGCTGTATGGGGTCCAAAACTAAAACCTTTTGTTCATTTTTTCAAATTCTAAATTTGTCTTTCGAAAGCTCTGAATTTTTGGGGAAAGCTACAGATCTATACCCTCGTACACAGATTTATATGGAGAATGGCAGCTAACAGAAGCTTTTCGTTCGGGAGAACGGCAACCGCAAACTTTGAAAATTGTAAAAGTTTCACTACGTGATCAGTCGCAGTTTCAAGCCTAATCCTACAAAGTGCTCCAAATCTTCTGAAATTTTTACAGAAGATAGCCTGGTTCGCAGGTTGAATATGTGCCGAGTTTGACGGGCTTAGGATGAGTAATGGTGTTTTAATGACTGCTTAGGCTAACTGCTTGCTTAATGTGGCTAACAGTGAAAAACTGCTCAAAATCGGCACTTTGATGGAATTTATCTCACAGTAGAAGCAATACCGTGACTTGGTGCAATTAGAAAAGTTGTTTGAGATGATGAGATCTATCGATTGAGTACTTTTTTGTAGTAATTCGACGTTTGAAAATTTTCCATTTTTGGCGGTAAGCCAAATTTGCTTCTCTGGCAACAAAAACTGAACAAAATGTTGTATAACTTTTTACTCCTGTGGTCAAACCGCTTCAAATTGTCATACATATTTATTCTCGTAAGGCTCATTTGTATGTGTGGTAAAAGTCGCGCTGCACTTGCATGTACTCAGTCAATTTCGCAGTTGCGCATACCCAACCATAGTCATAAGGTTCCTTTATATTCACAAGGAATTTCAAGACATTGGCACGAAGCAGTCCGGAGAAACATCAAAAAACTTCGACTACCCCCATGCACGAAAATGCGGTAGGTCAGCAACTTTGCGAGACTGTTGCGAACACTGTAAAAACGAAAAGCATAGAAACTTTTAAAATTGTTTTGGTGGAGCCCAGGTACTAATATGCGACAAAGTTTGAGCGCAGTCGGAAAAATTTGCTTACTTAAAAAATGCTTACTCTATCTCTACGTTGCTCTATCTCAACGGGGCACTATCTCAATTGCACTATCCCAATTGCGCTTTTTCAACTCTCGCTATCTCAACTCCCGCTATATCAACGTTACTTTAATTGCTTTGCTGAGCCCTCTGAATTTGTTTGTTAGAATTCATGCACAGTTATTACAGCGAATATAATGTGTTGCTGAGATCTCTTCATATAGTTGTAGCGTTGCTTACAGCGAATATAGTTGTAGTGTTGCTTCAGTAGTCCAGGAGTTCAGATTAATTTCAATCTCATTTAGTTAATTCTAGTTACCTTCAGTTTCAGTGTCAAAAATAGTATCAGTTTTGTTCCTGTCTGCATTCAATATCCTTTTACTACCACCACCCAAACCAGAGTTTACTGTTTTTCGCACCAAGTTTTGAAAATGGGCATTGAAAGTTCGCTCAGAACGCCAGTTTCAAAACGTTTCTTCCCTTCCCGTAGGATGGTGCTGAATACAATATTTTAACATAGTTTTAGAAAATTACCCCCCACCTGAATAAGCTCAGTAAGTGCTATTGTAATTTGACGGTGATTCTGTTGAAAATTAAAACCAAACAACCTCAAGGACCAAAACAGGGTACGCTATTGCTATTGCGAAGCATTGCAACACTGAAATAGTGCAACGTTGAAATACTGCAACGTTGAGATGGAACGTGCGCAATTTCAATAGCCGGGATTGAGATAGCGTGAGTTCAGAGAGCGCAATTGAAATTGCGCAATTGAACTAGCGCAGTTGAGATGCCGCCACTTGAGATAGCGCAATTAAATCTATTTGCTATACCTCTTAATGTCCCTCTTAAGGGTACCGGAGGCTAAATGTTAGCCTGAATTTTCGAATAAGAAGGAGATACTTTTATGTCGCCTAAGCTTAAGCCAGTATTGCTCCGTACTCATGGACGCTAGAATAAGGAAGATGACACGTGTGTATTGCATCACGTCTTCGCTAATATTGACACAGTGTGGCTTTCATGTGGTCAAAATATGGATTAGCTATGTTTCGGGGGGAGCCATTGGAAGTCAGTTACAAACCAACGACCAAGCTGTTTCTGGCAAAGCATATGCTTGATGCGTTGATGTGCAATTATATCTACAAATAGACAGCGCATAATATATTAGTTTACATTTGTTACCTATTCAGCATTAGAAGTACACCAAGCTGAACCATGTTGTGCGCGTCCATATCTTCTATCAGTGAAACGCACGGGTTAATCTTGCGGCACCAGAGGTCTGTAAGGAGAAGCTCAATTCAAACTGATGCTATCAAGTCTCACTAGACCAAATTTGAGCGGGTAAAACAGACAGGGTTTTAAGAAAAATTGAAATAGATTCTCAGATATTAGGTAGTCCTAATTAGATTAGTCAGGACTTCTGCAGACAAACAATAAAAGGCCTACCTCTAACAAATATGCTGCAGTTTTTCGAAGAGCTGTAATAAGAGGACAGCCATGAGATTCAGATCGTTAATTTTTTGTTTCAAGAACAAACGTCATCTGCTTACGGTTTGACGCTAACCTGAAATGATCGAGCCCGTGAATTTGGATACCTTCTATAGCAGTGGACAAAAATCTCTTCTGTGTTATTGCAGTCACGTTTTATGCACGTCTTAGCATAGCTTTCACAACAATTGCATACAAGTTGCAGCGATAAGTAACGAATTATCGCACTTTCTTTGTTTAATTTTCATGAAACTGAACAAAACCAAAATGGACAAGTACGTTCCCCACTACTATGCAAATTCGGAACGTATGTTTTGCATTTATTTAGTACAATTAGTAGTATCGTTTTAACAAATGATTGAGTGGACCACCTTCATTCAATCCAAGGTCTGACCGTCAAACATTTTTCAAAATCATAATAACTGAAAGTATGGAACGTAACAGGTTCACCGTCAAAACAATGTTTTTCCCATGATCAACCACCGGCGACCAGACAATCAGGGGCCGTATTCACAAAGCTTTTAGTGGCTGTTTTAGGGACACTTTTAGTGTTAATAGACATTTAAAACTTTTGGGTTTATTCACAAAAATTTAGTGTACTTGCTTTAAGATCCTAAGGTTTGATACACTTTTAGCGGTTGTTTCCAACTTAACGACAATGGACACATGTAGCATGTATAACTGACATTTAATGATAATTAAATAAAAACTGTAACACCAGTTTTACGACAACTCGCGGAACTAAAAAAATTACAACGGTAATAAGTTTCATCTAAGAAAAGTTTGATTTAATTTGTGTGCTCCCTATCTGGGGGGTCACTTTTTTGCCGATTTTTCGACCATCTCCAATTTTGCTCATTTTCACATATTTTGTAGTCCCCATGGGTCCTCAAAACAAGACAAGAACGTTTTGCGAAATATAGCTTCTATCGTTCTGTACAGGCCCTCAAATCTGACCTCGACATGTGTTAAACATAGGAAAATGAAAAAGTTAGGTTAAAAAGTTTGTGGCAGAAAAATTTTCGCTATATAAGAGTCAGAGCTCTGAAACCTTTTCAGAACCATTAAGGACATGTTGTGGAGTGCAGCTATCTCCTCTGAAGCGATTCTGTTGAGTATTGGATTTTTGGCGAATTTTTAGAGTCAGAATTTTGGAAAATCGACCATTTTTGGACCAGAAAAAACAGGACCAACGGTACTCTTTTGCTTGTCCTGAACGATTGGCAAAAGCTACAGAAACAGCTTGTAGATAGCTGCAGTCTACGCATAAAACCACGTCTTATGAAAGTACTCGCATGTTTCTATCGTCTACAGTAAGCTCATAAAACTTGCCACAAAAACAGCAAATTTTGCTAAAAATGGCCATTTTTCATAATTTTCACTTTCTTTGATAATTTCTCACTCATTATGTAGTAAAAATCACCAAACTTGGCAGATTAATTAATATATCTAATATATGTCTGTCACATATTGTGGCCAAAACAAATGCGTGAATATTGAATATGGCTGCTGTGGCGGCACCTTTGATCTTTATGGGTGAAAAATGTCAATTTTAAAATGTTTCCAAATATAGACAAATTGGTCATCAATCGATAGCTAATGGAACGAGAAGCAACTTTTCTCATAGAACCATGGGTTTAAAATGTTGTCTGTGCAAGATAACACGAGTTAAAGTTATACTGGACAGTCGTGCAAGGTTAGGTCAGTGCATCACTCAAGCATGCATTATGAACGCATGGATAGCTAGCCTTGAGCCACGTCTGCACTTAAATATTACCTTAGTAAAGGCTTTAATTTGGTGTATCGGTTAACCCTGTTTTCGGTCGCGTTTGTTCTCCACCTGACCTTGCAGGGCTCATCACCGGAATTTTCATGTTTTCCGGCTTTGAACTTGAATAACTCTGTCACAGTTTGATTCCGAACGCTAATATTCTAAATTATTTTTGAGAACATATGGGGGCATATTATGTGCGAAAATGAGCGAAATCCGTGACTATCGATTTTTGACCAAAGTGACCCCCCCTTAATTGGTCCCCTTGTTGCTGCCTCGTTTTCCTGCTTATTGATGTTAGCGGCTATTCATATTTATTCGCTTTCTTAGTGGAACCGCTTTAAGAGTGCCGGAGTCAAGGTAAAACTACACGTCTATATACATAAAGATGTGTAGACATGTACACATGTATACTTAATATCCAAACACTGGGACCAGTAAAATTTCGCTATTTCCTAAAACCCATTTAAGAGTGAGGGAGTCAGACTATAGTGTTAAATATCAGCAACTTCGAAAGGTTGAAATCAGAGCCATAAACCAGTTTCAACGTCCGGGTGATGTGGCGCAAGTGGTAGAGCGTTCTACTCTTAACCCAAAGCTCGATCCCCGCAATGGAGACTTTTCTTCAGTTCTTTCAATCCTGATTTCAACCTTTCACATTTGGCGACCGTGCCGTTAAGGTGATGAAGTCGTTTAAGATGCTTGGGAACAGTGGAATTGCAGGTCATTGTGAGTTTGGTTAATGCATTGGTCCTCGTGGTGCTACGGTTATAGTTGTAGGGTTAATATGGTTCATTGATATGATGTAATGGCTCCTGGCTTTGAAAAAGAATGAAGTTTGACATGGCCTCAGGTTAGGAGGCAGCCGGGGAGCCGCCCTTAGACCACATTGGTGCTTTGGTTTGAAGACCCGACCTGCAATTCCTGGAAATTCGAGGCCTAATTTCAATTAGCAAGGGGAGTACGTTAAATATCAGCAACTTCGAAAGGTTGAAATCGGCGCCATAAGCTAATCTCAACGTCCGGGTGATGTGGCGCAAGTGGTAGAGCGTTCTACTCTTAACCCAATGCTCGGCGGTTCGATCCGCCTGGACACTTTTCTTCAGTTCTTTCAATCCTGATTTCAACCTTTCACAATAAGATACATGTTCATATGCATCAACATATATAGGAAAGGCATGTATACATGTATACTTAACATACGCTTCTTGAAACCAGATAAATTTCGCTGTTTTCTAATGTATACCTCGGAAACGGTGTATTCTGGTTTGGCCCAACTCTGATGTGGCCCAACTGTCACTTAAATTTCTAAGCCCCGCCCATTTTACCAGCGGGGGAATGTCTTAGGGTAGATTTTATTGTTTGAAAATAATGACGGGAGTTGGGCTACTCGCAAAAATTATTTTTAAGTTTTGTACATAGTATTTTTAAATTAAAATTAATTTAATCTGAACAATATTAAAAAAAAATAAAAAAAATAAAAAAAAAAAATATTCAATTTTTTTCTCCTCACCCCCCACACCCCCCCCCCCCCCCCCCCCCCCCCCCCCCCCCCCCCCCCCCCCCCCCCCCCCCCCCCCCCCCCCCCCCCCCCCCCCCCCCCCCCCCCCCCCCCCCCCCCCCCCCCCCCCCCCCCCCCCCCCCCCCCCCCCCCCCCCCCCCCCCCCCCCCCCCCCCCCCCCCCCCCCCCCCCCCCCCCCCCCCCCCCCCCCCCCCCCCCCCCCCCCCACAACTCTTTAGTAGCTAAAAAATGGGGGTTCTGCGCCAGGTATTTGCCCTCAGGGCATTTACACAAATATTTGGAGCTCCTCATGGTATTAACCGTTTCGGCCCCCGCCACAGGGCCTCATCAGACGGCTAGGCAACCGTTACGGTTTTTTTTCTTTTTTGTTTACAACAATTATTTATTTACAACAATTTACTGCATAACATTACAATTACCATACGCAAAACTACAATAACCATCGTTTAAAATGTAACGTTTATCGTCAAAAGCACTAAGGCTAGTCTTATTCTGTATAATGCTGTTAATTTCTCCACCATCACTTCTTATGCTTCTCATTAAGTGTTTATGTTGAGATCCTTCAAATAGGGTATTCCTATACAAATAATGTCTGATTCTTCTCGATACCACATCCTTTTTAACACCTTTCGCTCTCTTCTTTTCTTTTCCTTCCGTATCTAATATACTATACATTTTCGACCTTAACCCAACAAATTCCCAAATTGTCCTTCCCGCCATCTCATCTTTCATCTTCCCCATCACCTTCTTATTTGTGACGTCATAGCACTTATGTTCTTTAGGGTAGTCACTCCCATCAAATAGGTGAGCATCCTTTACCATATCTTCATAGATGTCATCTGTCTGGATACAGTAGATTAAGCTATCGGTATCAGTCATTAATAGCGTAGCGTAGGACCCATATTTATGTTTCACATATTTGTAGTGGAAACTATACATTAGCCATTTCGATAGGTCCAATACAGTAAATCCCACGTAAATGGGTTTACACAGCTCCACTGTTGGTCTTTTCATTTTTACGGCCCACAGACTTTCACCAATCACCTTAAATCCACTGTATTCGTTCTTCCTTGTCAGTTTCGTTACCTTCTTTTCATCTATAACCAGTTTAATATCGATGTAGTTGCGCACGTTCTCCATTGTCTTCCCAAACACACTGTTATTGAATAGTTTAAATAGATCCTTTTCAAAGTTGTCCTTTGCCTTCTTTCTTTGTTCGGTATTGAATAAGATATAAGGGGCCATCCATTTTGACTGAGTAAAGGCTAGAGAGCGATGAATTTTTGTTAGTTTCAATCCCAGCTCCAAGTAGAGCTTGAGATTTCGATAGTGCACAATATAGTGCTCTTTCTCATATAAATTGGGGACAAGTTTCCTGATTTTACCACTCTTAATTTTCAACTTTTCTTTCGCTTCGCGTGAATAGGGAGATAACATTTCGTCAGTAATTTGCATTTTTTCAACGGCTAAAGGATAATCGTTGTGTAATTCATGTAGCGAGTCAGGATACTCCAAGTAAACTTCCAAGATGTAACCAATAGGAGAATCATCTGATATAGTTTCGACATTTATTGGATCATAGATCCATTTAAAATCTCTCAAAGGTAGTGACTCTGCCATGGTCCATCCATATAAATTATTTGCATCCAAGTAGGCGATCCAGGTCTTCGGTATAGTTGGGTCATAATCAGGTACTAGGGGATTATTAGCTTTAGCGTATCTATGACTAATCACCGATACTCCTCCACGAATCCCCCTTTCTAGAAACGTGTACATGTCTGGATCTTGTAATAGTTCTAGCTCTACTCCAGTCATTTTTAAACAAGCGTCCCAAGAAAATGATGGTGACGTAAAATAATGAGCAGGGTCTAATTGATAGTTGTATAGGCAAAAGTACCTAAAGTTTTCAAAAACGTCTCCAAGTAAGAGAACATCAGTTTCCAAGTATAGATCGTGGTAGTCTCCTAATGTTTTCATTTTGAACTCGTTCCATACACTCTGAGCGTGTTGATAGTCATCTTGTGAAATTTCTTCACCAGTTAGAGTACTGGTAAACTGTTCTTTCGGTGGTAGTGTGACTTCATTAAATCTTTGCCAAGAGTCCATATAATCGTAGGGGTATACACCCTTTCTCAAAAGGTAAGGTAGTTGCTCGGGTTTGAAATGGGTTGATGTTAGGGTAAACTTTTCTTCACCTTTATCTCGTAGATTTTTCGTAAGTTGTGCCAAGGACGCCGCCATAAACTGATAACTATCGATAAATTTGATATGCCACCATTTCTTATTTTTATGTTTAAGATCCAGCGAGAATGTGAGGTAGTCATCAAAACCTTTTGGTATTACTGAGATGTTGCTTCCTTTAATATTCTTCATAGCAACCCCCAGCTTTTGGAGAATGAGATGTCCATCGTAGCGTCGAAGGTTATGAAATACCACCACCACATCACGTGATAGTCTATAGCTAAGGTTGCACTCATTATGAGCAGCCCCTCTATAGCTACCACAGAAGTGACAATGGTCCAGTACGCGTTCTTCACCCAACTCATCGCCACATATATTACATTTCCTAGTTCCCCAGTAGTGCCACCAATCTTGTTGGGTCATTTGAGGAGGTTTCTGCTGATCATATAGCTCTTGATAGTCTCTTCCCCACTTTATAACGGTATTTAAAAACCGCTCCACAGTCTCTTCACCTCGATACAGGTCAATTCGCCCGAGTTTCTGCGTATCATAGCAACAACCCATTACTTCAGCCATAGCATACCCACATGGAATATGCTCTTGATATTTCATGGTGTACGATCTCTGAGGATTCTGTTCACAACCAGCAATCTTCTCCAGAATACACTCAAAATCAGCATAAATAATGTACGGTTGTCGCTGCATCTTGTGATAATTTTTAAAATGCAACCATCTTTCTTCAGGCATTTCAACACACTCCATATCAGGGTTCTCACACCGTTGCATATGCTTATCCCGTTTCTCTCTTTTGTTAAACATACATAGACAATAGTGACACTGAAACTTCTTTTCTCGATGTTTCGTTTCTGTATGAAAGAAGCGATCAGGGTCCTTTAGCCAACAATAGTGTTGATTCTTTAGTAATAGCAGGCTTATTTTCCGCTCAGCCTTCTTTTTTGATATGTGTAAAATTGTTAGCTTCTCGTCGTACCCATAAACATTAATTGATAAATTGTTCAATTCTTCAAATTTTGGGACATCCTCCACCTTAACTGGGAAATCAATACTATCAAAATTCAGTTCTTCAACATAAGGTTCATATTTAGAGATTCTGCAGGCATGATCAGTTCTGCTGATGGGGTGTAATGCTGCCAACACACTCCACATAAAACATTTATCATCACTGTTTTTGACATTAACAATAGCCTTCTTGTTTTGTAATTTAGAAGGCAAAGGTAAATAAGAACATCCGCGGACAGGTTCATATTTAGATACGTGTAAGTCCAAAGTATCAATTGATTTGACAACCCATCCACTACCACGCTCCATAAAGTCCTCCACCTTCTTGTTTAAATTTTTGAATGATTGCAATATTATTCCACTGATTTCACGTCCATTAACAATACGGTGTACACTGCTATGAAAATAACAGGTAATAGTCTCATCAGGATCAGTTGCTTTTTCAAATGTAATTCGTAAAATCAAATCAAACTTGAAGCAGCTGAGGTCCTGCAGTATCGTTGATAATGTAGCTTTCAAACTTTTCTTCAACTTCTTATACATTTCCCATAAATCAACCCACATGTAATCTGATTCCAGTGTAAATGTCTTGACATTATGATATCTCCCATGCTCTTTGGGAGTAAAGATAAATTCGCTGGTAGGCTTGATCTTTTCTTGAGGCTGTGAAAATACTCTAACACAGGAATGTGTTAGTTCATGTTCCTTCAAATTGTTTCGACGGGCAAATGATTTCCCACAACTTCCACAGGCATATAAATAACGCTTCTCATGCACTTCACGTACATGTCTTAACATACTTTGTCGCTGTGAAAACAGCTTAGGACAGAGCGAGCACTGAAAACGCGACATGCTTCTAGCTTGCAAGAAACACAAATGACTAACCTTTTTATGTCTTTCGAAACTGAAACTTTTCTTGTCAGCATTGAGTAATATTGCGCAACGTTTGTTGTCATAGCAACAGGATGATCTATCTTTGTAATAAGCCAACTTTTAGGTGTTTGATGACTCATCAATTTCACAATATTGCGCAACTTTTGTTGTCATGGCAACGGGATAATCAATCTTTAAAATGCATCTATATTATTCAAGCTAAAGAATTATTCCGAACTGGGATTCGAACCACCACTTGGATTAATCTAGACTTGAATACAGCGCCTTGGACCATTCGGCCACGCTGACTAGAATATTTCTATCTAAAACAGGTTTATGTAGACAAAAGCAGGAATCAGGAGACTTTAACAGCCTGCCGTATGGAAGTCAATATATGTAAGCAGCCTGCCTTGCTTGCAAGCTTTGAGTTAATAAAAAGCACAGATAAATGAGCAGTAAACGAACAACGAGAGCACAGATAAAAGTTTATATCTGTCACAATGGAGTTTAGAATGGAAAAACAACAACTATTTCAAAGTAAGTGCACCGTTTATGCTTTGTATGCTCTGCTGGGAACAATTTTTGTTGTTACAATAACAACTTTAATAATAGTATGCACACAGAAAGGACAATTAAGTGAACAAACTGGAAAGAATTCAACGTTCAATCCAATTACAGTGGAACTGTTACCTGATGGAATGGTTGGAATCAAACAAGACGCAATTAAACGAGTATATCCACTTAAACAATTTCACAAGATTCAAGAGTTTTTGTGGCAGTGTTTCAATGGGAAAGGTTGTCCATTAGCAGAGACTGATAGCTTATTATGTCCCTTTATTGCTGAGAGATTTGACGTTCAGCTTTGTATGGTGGATGAGCAGCAAGTAATGTTTGCTAGCATTGGACCCATTCATATAACTAGAGAAGATTTGTTAAAGATTTATGAAGTGAAACGATAAAACTAACTATTACTGCTGTGTGGAAACCTTGGCTTGCTTGATTGCGCGATATTGCGCAATGATGACTCACCACGAGTCACTCTGAATCAGAATTAATAAAAAGCCTTTCATTTTATCTTTTGGCTTTGTCGAGTGCGGTCGTGTTTTTAAAATGGCTCTCTTCAAGTGTACACAGTGTGCGAAGACGTTTTCTGATAAAATTGAAAGGAGACGTCATGTTGCAAAGGAACATTCAAAAGCTAAAACATGTTGTGGAGAAGAATTCAAAACGCTACGATCTCTTCAAAAGCACAAAAAGGAATCTCACAAACCGGAGTCGACAACAATCTCTAAGCCTACAACAAATACTCTGCGAATGAAAGGAGTGGATGGTAAAATGATTACTCTCTTTTACTCTGGATGGCATCCATTCAGTAACTTTTACAGAGCACCTTTCACTATTCAGTGTGTGGTATACCGCAACGTGGAACAATATTACCAAGCTGCAAAAGCTAGGTATTTCAACGATTTTAAAACGTATGATAAGATTATGGCTACTTGGTCACCATCCGTTGCTAAACAACTGGGAAAATCAGTTGAAGGATATAACGAAGAGCGTTGGCTTCAAATTGCAGACAGCGTAATGTCGTTTGCAGTGAAAGAAAAGATACGTCAACACCCTGAAATTGAGAGGCTCTTGAAGGACACTGGAAAGGATATCATCACAGAAGCAACGAAATATGATTCATATTGGGCTAATGGAATGGATATAAGTGAACCTACCATTAGTGATACATCTCAGTGGGTAGGAAAGAATAAACTTGGTGAAATCCTAATGAAGATTAGAGAAGAAATTTTAAATGAAAAATAACAGTTATAATATTGCGTATTGATTGCGTTATGTGTGATGTTGTGCTTGTGAATTAATAAAAGGGTGAAAAAAACTGTAGTGACAGCCGTTAAAGTCACCTGATGAGACCTTTGGCAGGGTTGAAACAGTTATGATTGCTACACCGTTTCTTAAATTTCAACACCCCTTTACCTGTATTGTAGCTGCGCCTACAAAAGCAGGTAAAACAACATTTGTATCTAAACTTATACATTTCTCTAATGAAATGATTACTCCCCCTCCACAGCGGATCCTATGGTGTTATAGTGAATGGCAAGATGCCTATGATAATCTTCCAGAAGTTGAGTTTCATCATGGAATACCCAGCTTGGATGAATTAAAAACAGGTAAACCTACATTAATAGTGCTCGATGATTTAATGACTGAAGTACAGAGAAATTCCAAACTTATTGAACTGTTTACTCGAGGATGTCATCATTGGTCGTGTAGCGTGGTCCATATCACTCAAGATATTTTCTATGATAAAAAGAGAACTAGCAGAATAAATGCTCAGTATATAATATTAATGAAGAATCCTGCAGATAAACTAACTCCAATCAACCTGGCTAAGCAAATGTTTCCTGGTAAAGTTGATGGGTTCATGCAAGCATATAATCATGCTACCCTTAAACCTCATGGCTATCTGCTAATTGACTTGGACCAGAACACTCCAGATGATTTCAGACTACGATCAACGATATTTCCAAACGAGTTTAATGGCATCTATAAACTGAAAAGTACATAAAAACGATTAGAATATATTGAAAATAATCTATTAATCCACCTATTCACTATGGCGAAACGATTTGAAAAGCACGTAGACTACCTAAAAGTCCTCTGTAAGTGTAATCTAAAGCAGAGGCGTGGCATTATTGAAAACTCAAATCCAGAGTTAATAAAAACCATATGTGACTGTATTGAAAATGTACTATCTGGCAATGTTATGCTTCCTGAAGAGGATTTACGCCGTTTGAAGCGACACAAGAAACTTTTACGTGAATTGAGAGATAAACAAAAGAGTATTCAATCTAAAAAGAAGTTAATTGTACAACAAGGAGGATTCTTACCTGCTTTGCTTGCTCCGTTATTGGGTGTTGTTGGTGGTCTAGTTACTGATCTTGTACTCAAACGATAATGGAATACTCTATACTAGTTCGACCAGATTACTTTGAGCAGCATATGAAAGAAGCTGACTTGGACATGGAAAGAACAATGCGTAAGCGAAAATACCCTAGCGATGTCAAATTGGCACTTTATAGACAAAAGGACTATAGGAGACGTTTGTTAAAAGACAAGGGACAAGAAATTCAAATAAAGCAGCACCAAACCACTCCGCAGCATTCTGAACATGAGCAAATCGATCCCATAATTGCTACGCTACCAAAAAACCTTCAACCAACTGGTGAAAAGCTGATTACGCATTTACGAAGCATCCCAGACTTTAAGGTCAATGAAAGAGGTGAAATTTCATACAAAGGTAGAGAAGCAAAGGATTCTCGAATTGTTGATCTTGTTCATGATTTTGTGAGAAATAGACCAACTAAAAGCCCTGCAATTGGTTGGGAACTTTTGGCAGAAGCTCTGCGTAGCAGTAACGTTCCTCGCGAATTTGTTGGGAATCCTACCAGATGGCAGTACATAAAAGAGCCTGTTACACCAAGAATACCAGCAGCGCAACGAATTGACGCTCTACGTCGAAGACTTCAGACTGGAACTGGTATTGCTCTTAAGAAGTTGAAATGGAAGACACTTTAGCCTACTACTATTATACTCCAACAAGTCCTGTGGCATATTCCGGTCCATTAAAACTGTACAACTTTGTCAAATCCAAACACGCAGGAATCACTTTTGCTATAGTCAAAGATTGGTTAAAGAAGCAACACACCTATACCCTACATAAACCTATACGTCGCAATTATTCTAGAAGAAGATACTTTGTAGATGGCGTTGATAAGCTATGGCAAGTTGACCTTGCAGATATGTCAAGAATAGCCGACGACAATGATGGTCATAAGTTCTTGCTGACTTGCATTGATGTATTTTCAAAGTTTGCATGGGTTGTACCAACTAAATCGAAAAGTGGCGGTGATATTTACAAAGCATTTCAACGAATCCTACAGTCTGAAAGGAGTCCTGAAAAGCTTCAGTCTGATAGGGGAAAGGAATTTCAAAATAGACTATTCCAGCAGCTTCTCAAGGAAAACAATATTCACTACTACACTTGCGACAATCCTGACATTAAATGTAGTATTGTTGAACGGTTCAACCGGACTATTAAGACTAAGCTATGGAAGCATTTTACCAAAACCAGAAACTATAGATATCTAGATGTGTTGCAGCATTTTGTTGATGCTTATAACAACACTAAGCATTCCAGTATTGGAATGAGCCCTACAGAAGCCTCTGATCCTGTAAACCATCATGCAGTTTACCACAAATTGTATGGTAAACAACCGTTTGCAAATGCAAAGCTGCAAGATGGAGATATTGTGAGAATAAGCAAGGCAAAAGGCATTTTTGATAAAGGATATTTACCAAATTGGTCAGAGGAATTGTTTAAAATTGTGAAAACTACAACAAATTCATTTCCTGCAATGTATCACCTTGTTGATTTACAAGATGAACCAGTACAAGGCGGTTTCTATGAACCTGAATTGCAATCGGTAGTTAAACCTGACAGCTATTGGGTGGAGAAGGTCATAAAAAGACGACGACGCAGAGGTAAAACAGAATTTCTAGTAAAGTGGCTAGGATATCCAGATAAATTTAACAGCTGGATCAGTGAAGAAGATGGATTTTTACCTACAACTACCAAGTAATACTAAATATTACTCCACCAATACACTAAATGATTTTAGAGTAAAGCTACCTCATCGCATAGATTTAGAAGGTGAATGGGAAGTTGCCTTAGTTGAATTTATGTATCCCGTAACATGGAATACCTTTTCAGAAGACGAAGATTCAGAAATTCAAATATCTTTTAGTCATGGAACATCGAAAAGCAAATCTTTGCCATTAAGATATTATGCATCCATTACTGAATTATGTGAAACAATAAATGCTACGCTAGCTACAATGACAAAACGGGAGGGCAATCCCCCTGACGTCAAAGTAGAATTTGACCAGTATACTCATCGAGTGCACATCATTTTTGCAAGAGAACGAGGCGTGTCACTTGACATTGTCGACTTAAAGATGAGTAAGCGGTTACAATACATCTTAGGTTTTAAAAACGGTGAAAGCTTTGATCCTCAAGGGATAATTGAGAGAGAGTCTCCAACTCATTTAAACAAAAAGGAAAAGGTGCTTGTTGCTGGAAGCGAACCGGATATGAAGGCTGGTTTTTACTCAATGTATGTATACTGTGATCTAGTGGCTCCTCAAGTGATTGGAAATGTAATAGCTCCACTGCTGCGTGTTGTCAACACTTCAACAGAGCATGGCGAATGCATTGATCGCGAATATCATAACCCTCATTATGTACCTGTACTAAAGAAGGAGTTTGAAAGTGTCGAAATCAATATAAACGATGACGCAGGGGAGCCTGTAAACTTTTCCTATGGTAAGATATACCTAAAGCTACACTTTAGAAAGCTGCGACCATGAGGACTCTATATTATCCAGAAAACATTAAGACATGGGAAGATGCTCTACTACAAACTGGTGGTGCACTTCCCACATATGCAGGTCATCCTTATCAAAGAGGAGAAGGTATTGGAAGTTTCTTCAAGGGATTATTCCGTGCAATTTGGCCTACAGTTAGAAAGGTGGGTGTTCACGCTGGTAAAGAGGCTCTAAGAACTGGTAGTGAAGTGGCTAGAGACTATCTAAATGAGAAAAAGGACATAAAAAGCTCATTAAAGAAACGTGGCAGACAAGCTCTTGGACGTACATTGAGCAAGGTTGGGGAAGACTTACAACAGGAAGGAGAAGGCATTGGTTATAGACCTGCTAAAAAGAACATAAAAAGGCTAAAGAAGCGTCGTAAAATAGCAAATTCAGACGTATTTGGAAATGGCTAAACAAGTTGATGCACAGTCCTATCCAGGCTTTAAAAGTGAGCTGGATCTATTTACCCTTCCACCAACTCAGGTTGCTGTAGAAAAGGGATATTGGGCTGAATATTATCCCCAGAATCCCGTTACAGATAGTGGACCCTACAGGATTCATGTCCCGAAAGATAGCTACATGTTGGATTTAAACAAAAATTATCTCTATATGAAGCTCAAGATTGTCACTAAAGATGGAAAGGATTTGGCTTACCCAAAGTTGGCTGATGGAACTGTAGACAAGAGTAATGTTATTGTTTCTCCAATCAACCTACTTGGATCTACCCTGTTTGAACGAGTTATTGTAAAACTCAGTGATAAGGAGATTGAAAATAGTGGACCGCTGTATGCTTACAAGGCTTATCTAGAGGTCTTGCTTAGCTATGGATGGGATGCAAAGTCTAATCACCAACAACTTGCAATGTTTTATAAAGATGCTGTAGGCAATTTTAATGACATAACAAGTGGTGCAATGAAATGGCGAGGCAAACCCTTTATGACAAACAAAGGGGTCGAATTGGTGGCTCCATTACACTGTGACCTTTTCAAACAAGACAGATATATGCTAAGTGATACGGATCTAACAATTGAATTACATAGAAACGTGGACAAGTTTCTGTTAATGAGTGATGGTACAGAATATAAACTGAAGGTAGAAGATGTTAAATGGCACGTATGGAAGGTGAAGCCTCAAGAGTCATTAAGTTTGGCTATCGAAAAGATTTTAATAAGCAACAATACTGCAAAATATCCTGTTAGACGTATCAAAATGGTAACTAGACATATTGCACCAAAGTCTCAAACAATAGTGGAAAATTCAATATTTTCTGGTCAACTTCCTAGAAGAGTAGTCATGGTTATGGTCGATTCCGAAGCATTCAATGGTTCTTTTACCAAGAATCCGCTACAGTTTGAAAACTGTAACATTAGTGAATTATCCCTAAAGTGTGGAGATGAATACATTCCTAAGCATCCTATGAAAATGAACTGGAACAAGTTCCAGTATACTATTCCTTACATGTATCTGTTTGAAGGGATCAATTTAGCTAAAAGTGATAGAGGGATCGATATTTCCTATGATGACTATAAAAAGGGATACACAGTCTTTGTATTTGATTTGACAGCAGATAGTGTGGATGGGGGAGCAATGGAGTTAATTAGAGAAGGTGATCTATCTCTATATATGCAACTTAAGGAACCACTCAACTCAAACCCGCAAGGGGTGGAAATTATCATATATGGAGAATTTGATAACTTAATATCCATCGATCAGAATCGGACTCCATTCTTTGACTACGCAATATGAATAGTCTAGAGATTGCTGAAACTTTAAAAAGGGATCCTTTGGTTAAAAGATGCTTCCTGGGGGTATTTCCTAGTGATCAATTACCTGTAGTAAAAACTAGACCGGCATGTCTGGTTCTCAACACTGATCCCGCAGTTGCTCCTGGACGACACTGGATTGCAATGTATTTTGATCACTATACGGAGTATTTTGATAGCTACGGATTGGATCCTATAGAAGAATGTAAAGAAGCATATAAAATTGACAAATTTAATTACTATGGTTTACAGGACTTTGATACTATTGTATGTGGTGAATATTGTATTTATTTTTTAATAAAAAGGGTGGGGGGTTGGAGTTTTGATGAAATTATAGACTATTTGAGAAAAAGGAGTGAAAAGAATGATTCCATTGTAAAACAATTTGTTGATAAATTACGAATTTATAAGCACTATCCATCTCTACAGACGTGTCAGAGAAGAGGCTATGAAGATTGTCAATTTGGTATTGAAAGGCAAATTTGACTCAAAGCTTGACTTACTTACAATTCCGGGTGCAGTTTATAATCCTAGACGGTTTAGTGGAGCCATCCTTGCTCTGAAACCTTGCACATTTTTGCTGTTTTCTACTGGAAGCTTCCTATGTCTGGGAGCTAAATCTGAAGAAGATGCTAATGCTTGCATTTCTGACTTGAGTAAAATTTTGAAACTATCGGTAAAGGAACAAACTGTTTGCAATTTGGTTGTATCTCATCATCTTGGTTATGAAGTGGATCTGGAAGCTCTATACGAAAAGTTAAGAAACGTCTACACTAGTGCATGTTTAGAGCTAGAAATTTACAGTGGAATTATTTGGAAAATGAAAGGTGGTACCATTAGACTTTTTCATAATGGGAAATTTTTTATTGTTGGGTTAACTAATAAATCTGATGCTTTTAGTCTTGTATCTGATGTATGTAATATGTGTTGTGCGTTGAAAAATAAAGAAAAATAAAGAAAAAAGAAAAAACCGTAACGGTTGCCTAGCCGTCTGATGAGGCCCTGTGGCGGGGGCCGAAACGGTTGAGGAGCCCCAAATATCTGTGCAAATGCCCTGAGGGCAAATCCCTGGCGCAGAACACTCATTTTTT
>JASAND010015204.1:0-21550 GCA_030248195.1 Trissonchulus latispiculum | reverse complement strand
TGTCATAGTCTGCCATTTTAACCCATGTCTTCTACGTCATTGCGTGGACACAGGCCGGTAGAGCAAACCTAATAAGCCTGCTGCGCTGAGGCACAGTAGGAAAAAGCTGACCATTTAATCGGGTAACAGTAAGAGGAATGGTATGGGACGAAATTGAAATTGAACTTAAAATGAAATAAAATGAAAAATAAATTGAAATAAAAATTGAAAATTGAAATTAAATTAAAAATTGAAATTAAAAAATGAATTAAATTGAATTTAATTAAATTAAGTTGAAAAAATTGAACAGATCTGGCTGAATGTGACTGAATTTTCAAAAAGTTGGATTGGGGATCAGCAAAATCCACCTCCCCAGCTTTTCTGAGCTCAACTGTTTTAATGTACCTACTAAAATATTTGGATTATATCAAAAATCTTACTTACTAACATTCTCTCAAGCAGGAGCCGGATATATTCATGGTCAATGATGAATTAATCAAGCACACTACTAAAACTATGTAATTAATTTATGTTATAACAAATAGCACATACATAAGTAGCATACAAAGTAGGCTTTATTTGTACATATTTGCAGCAAAGTTTCAGATTAAATTGTATGGAACCCGGCCAACGGTCAAGCATGGATTGTAATGAGAACAGTTAGACTAATTATACTGCAGGAGAATTGGGGGAAAATTAATTGTATTTATTAGATTTCAGGTACGGGGGAGCCAACCTTCATTACAGTAACACACAATCAACAGCTGAAACAGTAAAGATTGCATTACATTCAGAAAAGTCCTGACAGAGAGTCATGTTGTTTCCTGGAGGAAATTTGGGATGACCACAGCCACAGGTATCAAAATAGTGCTTCTGAGCTATAGTGTTCTCGCAACCCTAGGAAAAATTACTAATAATAATTAAAATTAATTTTACGCAAAAGACTTATATCTTGATTGCTTCTCAGAGATATGTAGTTAACCAGTTAACTCATTTCGTTTTGTCAAGCCAAAGGCGAAAAATCCATGAAATACTGGATGGTCCCCTATCAAAACGTCTAAAGTCAGAACGTCTAACGTTCATAAAGTCTACCGACGGAACGTCTAACGACAAAACGTTTATTGACAAAACGTCTAATTTTTTCAAAATTGTGTCATACGTTCAAAACGTTTACACTTTCCCAACTTCATGTATTTGTGATTCTACACTTGTAATTTTGAAAGTTTACACTATCTATTATCCTCTATTACAAATTATCTATTATCTATTTTTTATCTAAATTATTATCTATTAGCTACTAAATCTATTACAAATCAAATTTGCATATTTTTTTAAAATTTGCAAGCATAGAACCGAAATCACATGATGTTGTGACAGTTTAGACGTTTTGAACGTGTGACACATTTTTGAAAAAATTAGATGTTTTGTCAGTAGACGTTTCGTCTCGGTAAACGTTATGAACGTTAGATGTTTTGACTTTAGACGTTTTAAACGGACACCATACTGGATACATCACACAGAAAAACTATGCAAACAAAGTCATTTCAGGTGCTACTAATTTTTCGAAAATTTCTAAAATACACTAAAGTTTGGGTCCATTTGGATGCATGGAAGCAAACATTTTGGCCGAATGACCGAATAAAGGATTTGCAGTTGATTGGTCTAATTTCTGTAGAGTGTACATGTCTCTTCGTTATGGTAATTGCCAGTTTTATTCTATGTTAATGTTAACCTGACAGTTAGAAGACATCTGTAAGGTATTTACTTCCACCGAATAGAGACCGTCATAGAGAGACAACGGATTCAGAATCCTCTTTTCCATTGTCGATTCGCATCCTTTGTTTCCTGGAAATTTTCGATGCGTTTGTGTGGACTTAAAACAAATCAAAATTCAACAATTTACCATAAATTCTACTTAATCTACTAATTTCTACAGAAAACCTCAACACCTCACGACAGCTCCAGACAGAGTCTTGGTTCTCCACCAAAAAACTAGACCCTAGAAATTGTTCCAGCTTTTGATTTTTTAATCTCCAGCTTTAAATCCCAAATTTTTGTCTTAACTAAAAAATTTGCCGGTATAAAATACAACGCTTTCTTTTGAAGCCTAGAGTGCTGGACCCATGTGTGCCACAGTTAAGGATGAAATCTCTGAAAGATTAAACATAGAAGCTCCAGAACCCTACACTCCAAAACTTAAAGCCCCCCCCGCAAACGTAAATATGTAAGTAGTTGAGGACAAAACTTAGGGAAATTATGAAAAGAGCACTTATCAAAAAATTAAGAACCGCCAAAAAAATGAAATAAAAAACCAAAACTGTAGTTACTGATCAAATCTCTTAGAAAAGTTAAGAACCCCAGAACCCCCAGAATCCATAGACACTCCATAAAAATAGAGACTGCAAGAGAAACAATTAGTAGATTCGATAGCAGTAACAGTGACTTTATCTTGACATGGGGTCAGATTTGTGTTTTGCGATTTTAAAAGCCCCTGAATGCAAGTTTATCCAAATCGACGACAAAATGTTTTGGTTCTGCTTGACGCTCCCTGGGAAAACTTAAAATTTCAGAAGTTTTAAGTTTTGGAATTTGATTTATTTATCAATATCAAAAGTGTTGCAAGACATTTATGCGAAGCTTGAGCTAAATTGCTTTAGTTTTAAGAAAAATAAAGGGCCCAAATCCGTTATCTGGCATCTCATATAATATTTGTGCAGCCATCCTGCACAACTTTTGAATTTGTGCAGCTGGCTGAGCTCTTTGAAAAACACAGGTTGTCGTAACCTTTTAAATTTTGTGTTGGTAAGGAGAACATGTAAATATTTGATGGTCTCTAGCATCTAAACGTTATCTGGCACCTTCCATTTGACAGTGACAATAAACATTGCCATTGACATAAAGTTTACCACTTGACCGCCTGTGAAGAATCGACCCTCTTCATTCCCGAAGGGCAAGAACCTTTATTCAACGTTGAAGTTAGATCGAAGTTAAAAAGGTTTGCATAGCGCATATATACAGTGACTACGGCACCATTGCCTTCCACACACACTCATCTTCATTCCCGAAGGGCAAATGCATGTTTCAACAAGTTCTCGGATTTATGTTAATAGGCGACGACTAGGCGACAATGTCAGAATTCTGCCAAATTGGCATTTTGCATTTTTTGGCTTCAACTGCCGTTATTCTAAATATGGAAAAGTCATGCCACTTATTCCTACTAAGAATAAGTGGCAGGTTTTATGTGTTAAACATACGCGAAATTGTCAAAATCCTGCCAATTTGGCATCTCACTATTTTTGACTTCTACTTGCAGAAATTATGTTTCTGAAGCCTAAAATAATAATGCCACTTATTCCTATTAGGAATAAGTGGCAGGTTTTACGTGTTAAACATAGGCGAAATTGTCAAAATCCTGCCAAATTGGCATCTCACTATTTTTAACTTCTACTTGCAAAAATCATGTTTCTGAAGCTCAAAATAATAATGCCACTTATTCCTATTAGGAATAAGTGGCAGGTTTTATGTGTTAAACATAGGCGAAATTGTCAAAATCCTGCCAAATTGGCATCTCGCTATTTTTGACTTCTACTTGCAAAAATCATGTTTCTGAAGTTTAATACAATAATGCCACTTATTCCTATTAGGAATAAGTGGCAGGTTTTACGTGTTAAACATAGGCGAAATTGTCAAAATCCTGCCAAATTGGCATCTCGCTATTTTTGACTTCTACTTGCAAAAATCATGTTTCTGAAGTTTAATACAATAATGCCACTTATTCCTATTAGGAATAAGTGGCAGGTTTTACGTGTTAAACATAGGCGAAATTGTCAAAATCCTGCCAAATTGGCATATCACTATTTTTGACTTCTACTTGCAAAAATCATATTTCTATATCTTGAAGAAATTCTGCCACATATTCCTAGAGAAGCCAGTAAAAGCAAAAAAATGCAAAAGGCCAATTTGACAGAATTTTAAACACATAAATCCGAGAACTTGTTGAAACATGCATTTGCCCTTCGGGAATGCAGATGAGTGTGTGGAAGGCAATGGTGCCGTAGTCACTGTTTGTGCACAGCAAGCCTTTCGGGAATGAAGAGAGTTGATTTAGTTATTTCATGTTTTACCTTCTTAATGACAATTTAACGTCCGTGCCACATGGAGGTTTGATGCTGGATAACATAAAATCTTTACACGGCTCCCTTTACCAAGATGTCTGTTTTCTGTCATGATTGCATACTTTTCCAAGCTGAATTTTTATTCTGCACAAATTTCAAAGTTGTGCAAAATGGCTGCACAATGTTTATGCGAGATGCCAGATAACGGATTTGGGCCAAATAAAGCGCTAGGTGGAGGAGATAGTACATGAGGATTGGGTAAATTGTTGACTATCTTTATGGTATTGTAACGGATAGGGCTGACACATCGTCAACCTATCTGTTACTGCTGTGTGGCTACGTTAGTTAGTCACGTGATTACGTTTCGTAATCACACAGCAATCATCACGTGCTGTCTAGACTAGTCCTGTTGACAGGCTAGTCTAGCCAGTCAGTGTTTTTCTTTCGTCGTGAGCGCCTGCATTTTAAAGTCTCTCCCCCAATTATTCCCTGTACATATCGCTTGCCCCCTCGTAGCTCTCCCCAGAGCTTGGTACGTCGGTTGGCCTGTCCAGCCCCTGCTGTAACTGTAAGTTGTGTGTGTTTGTCTGTTTGTTTGCTTGAGGGTTCGACCCATTTATTTTATATTGTCTTATTATAATATTAACTTGTTGTTTTGTTCTTTATTAAATTGTATTTAGTTAGGCTGAGTTTTTTCTGAGCTCCTGCTAGGTAGGTAGACTTATTCTGAGTGAGTGAGAGTGCGAGTCATCTCGCCCTTAGGATTGGATTTACCTCTGCGTATATTGTCTGGCGAGGCTGTCACGACCGTCTCTTGAAGCCGGGTCGTTATCCATCTGTGCCACGGTCTCCGCGTCCGCTATGTCTGGGCGTGGTAACGGTGTTAGTACGTAGGAAAACCTACTAGCCCCGCTACAGTATATAATTTTAAGTTTTTTTAGTGTAGCATCTATTCTGCTAATCCAAACCTATTTTTTCCAGTAAGCTTTCAGAAACCTACATATTTAATGTTGTAAGTGGACTTGTATCCTGGTGGGACGTTGAACCCGAAGTTCTGAGGCAAACCCGGTTTTCCTGGAGATCCAACGAGCAGTCGAATTCCGGAAGTTTCGGTCTGTTTGATGTATCCGTTCGGGTTAATTGCGAGTATTGCACGAACGCCTACAAGCATTTATAAAAGACAGTATGCAAAATTATTCCAGAACTTTACGCAAGCTTGACTTTCCCTCTTTCAGCTCTTTCATGAAAAAGATCGAGTTAATTTTAACTCTACTCTACCCTTTCTTGAAAAGACCCCTAGTTAAAGCTAGAAAAAGTTAGGTTACTTTACGCTTAGATATTTCTTTAAAGATTAAAATGGTCGGATTAAATAAACGGATTAAAGCCAGCCGGATTAAAATGTAAAACGGCTGTTTCTTTAATGCAGGATTAAGCTAATTAGACGGATTAAAATTAACTCGTTTAATCCGACCGTGTTTAATCCTCAGATTAAAAGTGTTAATTTTAAAGTGTTAATATGTGAATGTGTTAAGCTGTTAATGTGTTAATGTACTTTAAGTGTTCAAAGTGTTAATCCGTTTAATCCGCCATTAAAAAACAGCGATTAATAATTTTTTTAATCCACCAGCTTTTAATCCGTTTAATCCGCGTAGCTGCACGAAGATTTATAAAACTAGTTTAAAACACAGGAGACGGATTAAACGGATTAAAACTAATCTTTAAAGGAAGTTTAATCTTTACAGAAATAGGGCCTGTGTTACATCGATTACTGGCGAGGCTACTCTTAAAAACCAATCCCAAAATTTTTGAGAGTAGTGTTGTGCACCGGCCTTGTCTAGACCGGCTGGCCGGCGGCCGGCCGGTGACCGGCCGGCCCAGGTCCAAAGTGGGCCGGCCGGCCGGCGGGCCGGCGGCTCGCTGGCCGAGGACAGGCCGGCCGGCCGGCCGGCCCGGCCGGTCCGACACAGGCCGGCCGGCCGGCCGGTGACAATCCGGCCGGTCAAATGTGAGGCAGCCGACCGGCCAGTGACAATTTCTGTAGCTTATCGCCTTAAATTTGCTAAAATCTGCCTTGAAAACTATCAAAAATCTTAAATTTTATTTGTATTTTGGATAGTCTGCGAAAAGTGGCACCGGCCGGCCGGCCGGCCGTTGTTGGGCCGGCGGCCGCCGGCCGGCCGGCCGGTACAGGCCGGCCGGCCGGCGTCGCGAGCAGGGCCGGCCGGCCCACGAAAATTGGGCCGGTGTGAACAACACTTTTTATAAATTTATAAATTTATTATAAATTTATAAATTTATAAACTTATAAATAAGTTACGCTTTCAGCTGATATTACACAGGTTAATGACTAAAATAAAATTACAACAGCTCCGGTACCTTCAACTACGTCAGGCCGTCGGGCGGCAAAACGAGCATTCTCCAGTAAGGTTAAGTTGTTAAACTTGTAGCAGGTTCCATACAAAGGGTCAAAGAAAGCGTCCGTGAAAATCCTTAACAAAAACTGCTTTCTGACATTCAGATATGCAAATCTGCATGACATGTTTCAACGGTGCAGTGACATTTTAGTGTTATATTAATCATTAATAGCATACAGAATTATTCATATCCTTACAAAACAGAACAACTAGATTGCTGGTACCGCAAAGACAGTTGGCCTACTTTTCACAGTGAAAGTTTTGGCGCAGGGCGCACCACACGAAAAAGGATCGAAGATCGGGTGTTGCGGATCGGAACAGATTAAGATCAACTCCTCCTGAGATCATGCTGAGAATCTCTGTGAAGGCGGCATTGAGAGAGCGAATGTCAAAGTTTCCATTGTGATCTTTCTGAAAGAAAGAAGGTTGATTTGCATATTTGAGATGTACAATTAGTGATTGGGGATAGACGGCAACACAATGGTAGGAATGGTGGACAGTGGTTCAAAGAAAGTATTCCAAACACTATAACACAGCAGCAGTGGAAAGCTTTTATCCGTTCAGGAAGCTTAAATTGCGTGAAATAAAACACATTGGAACGCACACCTTGGAGTGGGCAAATTCAAGTGGGTTGCTAAGTTCAGGACACAAAATAAAATACAGTTAAATTAGCATTATGTCAAGCTTACCGAAACTACGTCCATATAAGTAATCAATAACTGACGAATTGACGGAGACGTCCTGTTCGCTAAAACTGCATAGTTAAATGCAATAATCGGAATCGCATCAAATAGTTGCTGCTGATTTTGTAGAATTTACTGAAGACAGTGGCATAGGCCTTATTTTTATCTGTTAAATCACTTAGCAAAGCTATATATATATATATATATATATATATATATATATATATATATATATATATATATATATATATATGGTGTGGTAACGCTTTGCGAATGATGAGCAGAGCAATTAATGGGAAATAAGAGAGATAGAACCAAAAAAAGCACAAAATTTCGTTTAATGGCGTCACGATCACTGACAGGATGTTGCTTATTAAATTAAATATTAAATATTTTGCTATCTTCACGAATTGCGCTACCTCAAAACAATGAACAATACCTAATGTCTTCGCAGGATTTGCGGTTTTTACAGCAGCAGAAGCAGTACTCGACTTAGTCGAATCTCCCACAGTAGACATCGATAATGGCGGTAGTGTCTCACCCGGCACAATATTAAAGCCTGATGTAGTGGAAGCTATTGGAGTATTTGATGCACCAGCCATAGATGCGCTAACAAGACCTTTAGCAAAATTTATGGTTGATGTTGTTATCAGCCTAGTAGTGGGTAGTGAAGCAGGTTTTGCTGTAGTTTTAGGTAAGGTTGTTGAATTAGCAGTAGGGATTGTGGTAGATACAGCCTTAGTAAGCGTGAAAGATGTGGTAGAAACCTTAGTGGATGCTAACGCTGAACTTGCTGCTGTTCTCTTAACAGCTGTAACAGCAGTTGAGGATGTCTCCGTGCTGAAATCAAGAGCGGGTGTGATATCAGTTGTAAGCACAGCTGTTGAACTAGCTGCAGCAGCACTGCTTGTGATAAAGGTTGTCCCGGCAACGGTCGAAGACGTACTAACGGTGGTTGTAGGTGCTATCGTGACAGCAGGTGTGAAAGTTGTAAATGTTGCCTTGGCAACT
The DNA here is from genome assembly GCA_030248195.1 of Trissonchulus latispiculum. NCBI lineage: Eukaryota > Metazoa > Nematoda > Enoplea > Enoplida > Ironidae > Trissonchulus > Trissonchulus latispiculum. The sequence continues at coordinate 13,348 of JASAND010015204.1, read as the reverse complement.
TTGACAGATGATGCTGTAGTGGTGGATTGAGTAATGCCTATTCGTATGGCTGTGGTAACAGCAGCAGAGTTTATGGTAGATGTTGATTTGGCACCCGTGGAAGATGTCATCTTAGTAACCGTTGGAGACGTACTAACAGCGGTTGTAGCTGTTAACACTGAAGATGTTGTAGCTGGTGTTGCAGATGAAGTGATAATTGATGATGTCGTATTAATGGGTTCCGTAGTAGTAGTAGTAGGTGGGGTTGTTGAAATAGCAGCAGCAATGCTAGAGGTAGATGTTGCCTTAGTAGCAGTGGAAGATGTGCTTACTTTAGTTTTTGAAACTTTCGTGGTAGCTGACGTGATAGTTGATGAGGCTGCAGTAGTGGATTTCTTTCCAGCTAGTCCTGTGGTTGTCGAAGTATCAGTAGCAGCGATTGTGGTAGGTGTTGCCTTGGCAACCGTGGCGTATGTGTTAGATGCTGTTGTGGATGTTGAAGCTGTTGCAGTTGTCGTGATCACTGTAGTGGTGGTCGATGATGGCGTAGTGGTGGATTCTTTGGTGGTTGTTTCTGTAGTTGTAAATGGGGTAGTTGAAGTGGCCGCAGCAGTGCTAGTGGTAGATGTTGCCTTAGTTGCAGTGGAAGATGTGTTCATAGAAGTTGTGAATATTAGCGTTGAAGTTGTTCCCTCTGTCATGGTGGCCGTAGTTGTAGTTGATGACGCCGCAGTAGTGGCTTTTGTAGTGGATGTGCCTTCAGTTGTTAGTGCGACTGTTGAAGTCACAGCAGCACTGTTTGTAGTAGACGTTGCCTTGGTAACGGTTGTAGTAGATGTGGCTGTAGATATCAGTACTGAAGTGGCAAGTGGTGTAGTCGTAGCCGTACATGTAGTTGTTGTGGCTACCGTGGTTTCAGTGATGACAGCTGTTGTAGTGACAGACGTTTCCGTTTTTGCCACAGTAGTAGTAATGATAGTTGTAGTAGGAGTAGTGGTGGTGGTAGTAGTACCAGCAGCAGTAGGAGTAGTAATAATAGTTGCAGTAGTAGTAGTACTAGCAACAGTGGCAGCAGAAGTTATTGTAGTAGTAGTTGAGGTGGAAGCAATGGTAGTAGTAATAGTAGTAGTAGTAGTAGTCATAGTAGTAGTTGTAGTAGTAGAAGCAGAAGCAGTAGAGGCGGTAGTAATGGTAGTCGCAGTAACACTTGCTGTAGTAATAGTGGTAGTAGTTGTAATAGAGGGAATAGTGGTAGTCGTAGCAGTAGCAGTCGCAGTAGTAGTAGTTGTAATAGTAGAGGAGGGAGTAGTGGTAGTGGTAGTATAAGTAATAGCAGTAGTAATAGTGGTATGGGTTGTCGTAGTGGTAGCAGTGGTAGTAGTAGTGGTAGTAGTAGTAGCAGTAGTAGTAGTAGTAGTAGTAAACTTAGTAGCGTTTGTAATAGAGGAGGTAATAGTGGTAATACTGGTACTAGAGGTATCAGCAGCAGTAGTGGTAGAAATAGTAGCAGTAGTAATAGTAGCTGTACTAGTAGTAGTTGTAGTAGAAGGGGTAGTAGTGGTAATTGAAGTATCAGCAGAAGTAGCTCTTGGCGTAGTGGTGGCTATGGTAGTAGTGGAGGTGGTGGTGGCAGCAGCAGTAGTAGTAAACATAGTAGTAGTTGTAATAAAGGGGGCAATAGTGGTAATAGTGGTAGTAGTGGTAATAGTGGTAGTAGTGGTATCAGCAGCAGTAGTGGTAGAAATGGTAGCAGTAGTAATACTAGTAGTAGTATCAGTACCAGTATTAGTTCTTGTCGTAGTGGTGGTCGTGGTAGTAGTAGTGGCGGTGGTGGTGGCAGTAGCAGTAGTAGTGGTAATAGTGGTGGTGGTAGTAGTAGCAGTACTAATAGTTTTAGTTGCAGTGGTAGTAGTAGTAGTAGCAGCAGTAGTAGTAGTAGTAGTAGTAGTAGTAGCAATAGTAGTTGTACTAGTAGTAGTTGTAGTAGAAGGGGTAGTTGAAGTATCAGCAGAAGTAGTAGTAGTCTTAGTGCTCATGGTAGTAGTAGTAGTAGTAGTAGTAGTGGTGGTAGTAGTTGTAGTAGTAGTGGTAATAGTGGTGGTGATAGTACTAGTAGTACTAATAGTTTTAGTTGTAGTGGTGGTAGTGGTAGTTGTAGTAGTAGTAGCAATAGTAGTTGTACTAGTAGTAGTTTTAATAGAAGGGGTAGTAGTGGTAGTTGAAGTATCAGCAGAAGTAGTAGTAGTTGTTGTAGTAGTAGTGGTCGTGGTAGTAGTAGTAGTAGTAGTAGTAGTAGTAGTAGTAGTAGTAGTAGTGGTTGTGGTCGTGGTCGTGGTGGTAATAGTGGTAATAGTAGTGGTATTAGTAGTAGTGCTGGTAGTAGAAGTGGTAGTAGTTGTGGTGGTGGACGTGGTGGTAGTTGTGGTAGTAGTTGTAGTAGTAGTGGTAGTAGTAGAAGTAGTAGTAGTAGTGCTGGTAGTAGAAGTGGTAGTAGTGGTGGTGGTGGACGTGGTGGTAGTAGTGGTAGTAGTTGTAGTAGTAGAAGTAGTAGTAGTAGTAGTAGTAGTGCTGGTAGTAGAAGTGGTAGTAGTGGTGGTGGACGTGGTGGTAGTAGTGGTAGTAGTAGTGGTAGTAGTAGAAGTAGTAGTAGTAGTAGTAGTAGTAGTGCTGGTAGTAGAAGTGGTAGTAGTGGTGGTGGTGGACGTGGTGGTAGTACTGGTAGTAGTAGTGGTAGTAGTAGAAGTAGTAGTAGTAGTAGTAGTAGTAGTGCTGGTAGTAGAAGTGGTAGTAGTGGTGGTGGTGGATGTGGTGGTAGTACTGGTAGTAGTAGTGGTAGAAGTAGAAGTAGTAGTAGTAGTAGTAGTGCTGGTAGTAGAAGTGGTAGTAGTGGTGGTGGTGGATGTGGTGGTAGTACTGGTAGTAGTAGTTGTGGTAAAAGTAGAAGTAGTAGTACTAGTAGTAGTGCTGGTAGTAGAAGTGGTAGTAGTGGTGGTGGTGGACGTGGTGGTAGTAGTGGTAGTAGTAGCGGTAGTTGTAGTAGTAGTACTGGTAGTTGTAGTTGTAGTTGTCGTTGTAGTGGTTGTTTGTGTAGTGGAGAGATCTGTTTGAGCAGATGATAAAATGACTTGTGTCAAAGAAAGTACGCACTACAGTGTAAGCGCAAGCTTCGAGGTTGTTGATATGGACATTTTGTTGTTTATAGTTATTTCAAAATCGATTAACTTTATGCTGATTAATTAAAGCTGATATTCCAAATTATAAACTGTTTCCAAAGGAATGTTAGTTAGATTGGTTAGCTTAACTTTAGAGTAGTACACTTTGAGACATAAATGTAACGAACGAACGAACGAACGAACTGCGAACGATTAGGCCCAGGAATAACCAACGTTCAAGGTTAAATGTCTTTGATTTGGTTAAACTATCAGTCCGCCAAAAATGTAAAATGTTTTTAAACCTCATTTTAAGAACTCTCATTTTATGTAGCAAAATTCGACGGGCTTCCAGAAATTGAGTAACAGGGATATGTTGTTCAGTCTATCCCTTATACCCTCTTTACGCTGTCTAGTCGTTGGCAAGAAGTAGCGACATCTCCGAAGATGGCGTGAGTAACCATTCATAGCATTCTCCTTAATTGGACGTTAACGAGGGTTTGTTTAAACTGTTAAATTAATCTGAATTATCTACCGTGAACTCACTCTGCTAGAGGGGACTGTTTCATAATTCAAAGTAGGTATTCAAAGGAGACTCGTACTTCTTGTATGCTTCAAATGCTTCTGTATGCATTCGATAACTCCAGTTGGTAGGAATACGATGATCGTGTCCATTTTTTAGGTAAAAGACTCGAAGCAAATTACTGATTAGCTTGGGTGCTGTTTGTACGCCAAGTTATAGAAAAAGTGGTACTGGTAGATATAAGAAAGATGTCGCAAAACTGCATCAACAGCGACATGTAAGCCAGTGACCAAGGTAAGAGCAATTACGACCAATGTGCGATGAACCCAATTGTGTTTTGCAACACATTTTGTTTAGTTGACTGTAGTGTACAAGCCTAATGTCAGACTAGGTTGCTGCGTATAAATACTTAAAAAGGATTTTGACAAAGTACTGAGTTCCGTTCCAGTACCTGGAGTGTGTTGACTACTTAATCAATAGTGTTGAGTCCTGGATATACTGATTGGAACATGTATTAAATGCTATGCTATGTACTAAGTAACTATTGAATCGTGACGCTACTGCAATCGCGTTGAGTTGAACTTGCCAATTTATATTAGCTGGCTACAGTTCACATGCAGGTTATCAAATATTTTAATGTCTCAGCATTGGAATCTGAAGCGCTATTCTATTGAATGATACGATTCTTGTTGCTTAAGTAATCTTTGATGACATCAACCTTAATGTTTCGAGCATATTGCAGGCTTTTTGCTTCAGGCTTCAGCTTCTGCTTCAGGAGCCCTTATAGCAAGTGATGTTGCAATCATGCAACGAAGTGCTGCTTTAGTTTCGTAAGACCGATCACTAATGGATCGTCATTAATATGTTCCGTAATGCATGCAAAAGATTGTTGTTACCACATGACAATCATGTTCCCGTGCCGACAACATATATTGTCCATTTACTGTCTGCTATGCTAGTGAGATTATTAGCGTACAGTGAGTAGAAGCTTTACTTTGTGACAGGCAACAGGCCGCTTTTTATGCTTCGCTAAAAGTAGCTAATTGTGCATCCTTTTGAAGGAAGTTATTTCATTAAGTCGGCGGTGATTATTTTATAATCTTTTCGGTGATACGGTTTCAGCGACGCAGGTACAATACCCTGACCTCAAGTCATCGTAGCTATAGGTCCTGTCTGGCCACTAGCAAACTACCCTTTATTATATGATCTTCATGCTCACATTGTTTTTATGTTTGGTGGACGTACCAATGGACATTTCTGTACGTTTCATCTTATGCTTGGGTTGCCTTATGATGTACGGAGTCTACCTCGTCAACAAAGTTACTACAGGTAACGCTAAATCTCGCATAAATGTCGCTACGAATCAATCTTGTTCTAGTGTTACAAGTATCTTTGCTTTTAGCTTGCCTTTAAACAGGCAGAAAAGGCTTAGTACGTGTCACTACAAACGTCAGATGCTCAGCACAGCTTATTTACTCGCAGTGCTACGCGGTGTGGTGCTGATCTCGTTGTCCTTTATTAAGTGGTAGATAACAAGGAACAAAACGATGGCCACGGACAGAAAACATGACCCCAAGCAGTAAAAACGTGTCAACGTGTTAGTTTTTACTAGGATCACTCGTATTTTTGTGCTATGGTTTGCATTTGTACTTTTCATTCTAATTACTCGAAACAACTTAGCTTGGCTGAAATTTTAGGGACATTTTGTAGTGACTAGGGGATTTGATCCCACCCTCGTCACCAATGTTGTGACTTGCCTACCAGTAAAACACACGTCTACGCTTCAGCTAGGTGTCCGGCTGCAAAAGCCAACTGCAGCAGATGTGGACAAATTGGCCACTACAAGAGAGTTTATCCATCAAAACCAACTGCCATGATTAATACCATCACAGTTGGTCCCCAAGAAGAAAGCTATGAAGAAAACGCTGTTATTATCAAGAGTACATAATATAAGAGTGTGCCAGAGTTCTATGTTATCAGAGCAAAAACCATGGTCTGCTCGCTAACGGCCAACCCCCCCCCCCCCGCAAATCAGTGCCTAGTCGAAACGGGGGTACGCTCACTCGCTCTATGCTTATGTGCTTAAGCTCGAAAACACAAGCAGTGCGTGTGCGAATTTTGTGCCTGCTTCGAGCTTTAGAACACAGACATAGCGCACAAAATTCTTTGAAGTGAAGGGTCTAATTTACGGGGGTGTGGGCTTTTTTTGCTCTATTAACAGAGAGTGTGCTTAGTGGCACACTCTTATATTATGTACTCTTGTTATTATTTAAACTTTGTGGGGGTAATGTAGTTTATAAAGGGAAGGGGAAATGTAATGACTATGGGATTTGATCCCACACAATTAGCACATTCTACACTAGAATGTCATTACGATTACGTATGGGCATGTAATATATAATGAGATAATTGAGCCTCAGTTAGAGTGTTAAGATCGGGAGTAAAGACGCGTGTTTTACTGATTGGCACGTCACAACACATTTAATTTTGTTTGGATGGTTTGTCTTTCGCGAAAATATTCATCAACTTTGCTTTCGTAATATTAATGATACATCTAAAAAGTTTGTTTGTGTCCTGGTATGTCGTTAGGTTAACATTAGTTTTATTTTCTAAATAAGCTATGTCCGCTTCTCGCGTCCATGTTGTGACAGCTTAATAAACTACTCGGGAACAATAGTAGTGTATGTTTTATGTAGCCAATCTGGCTTTTTATCAATTTCTGTACAATCACTCAAGACCATAATAATAGTGCTAAAGCTAACAATATTTTTGAGATAAGAAAGTAGATTACTTCAAAATAGCTAGATGCTCAACATTGGTCGTAATCAGAAAGTGCAAAGTAGGAGTGCTTTACCTCGACATTGACAGACTCTTTCAATGTTTCCCATTGCACCAGCACATCTACAACATTCAATTAACTTAATTAACCAAATTAATTAATTAATACGAACTGTTGAACATTTTTCTTGTCGCTGAATATATTTGAAATACTATGTAAAAACGGAGGAATTGAAGATCTCTAACTTTTGTAGCCTTTAACTATCAAACTACATGTAATCTTAACGATATTGACGCATACTAGATAGCACAAGTTATTCCCGACATTTGTAGATTGTATAAAATGCCGTTGATATATTACAAAATTGGATAGCTATGTAATAAATTGTTATACTAGAGAATAGGTAATTGACAATTTATTTTGGTAGAGAAGTCTTACGTGTGACCATCGTAACGACCATAGTAACAAGTGTATCCTGCATATCTATGTGGGCAAACCAAAGCGTATGGATTTCCATTACTGTATGAACCGCAGGGATCCCCAGCCATTTCAAAGACCTGTCCCTGTACATCGAGATGAAAGTTTGGTTCATTGAAAACGGATTTGTCATCCAAATAGCACTCCAAGCCGTGATTAGAGCAAGCAGTAGTACAGTCGCCACCAACTTGACTAATTACGTAAGTGTAGCCACCATAGGGCAGGGATACGGAATAATCGATTGCTCGTTTTTTTCTTCTAATGGTCGAAGGTTTGTCTATAAGATTAGGTTTGCAAAAAATATAATTAGTGGTGGAGTCTCTTACCGAATTTCAAACATTAGGTTTATTCTACAAAGAAAAGAAACTAGGGACTTTAGTTAAGAGGATAAACACAACTGCTTTTATTCTTAATCACCATTGTTCTGATTTTATTAATTATAAGAATAATTTGTAATACTCTGTTAAGGTGGTGATTCCCTTTGGTCACATAAAGTTTGCACCATTATTACTCATTCATTACTTGGAGTTAAGAAGCCATTTTTATATCAAAATGTAGCTTGACATTTTCTCTTTTTAATGCTTTGCACAAAACTAATGTTTGCCTTTTAAAATATTTTTTACACATTTTAGAAGAACTATAATCTTCCAGAATTTTTGCAGACTCAAGTAAATTTTTTCTCGAGACATCAGTTATATCATTCGATACCTCCATCAAATAGCTGGGGACGATTTTTTATTTATTGTGAAATCGCTCTTCGTTATAGAGAAATAAGCTGAAATGTGAGCGTAACCTGTATTTTGCCTACTTTTCCCAAATTTGTCAAGCGATTACTTTAGCTAGAAAGCAGCAATCGGGGCAACTAAAAAATCGTCCCTGGGTATATTTGTGCAGAACACATTTGTTCAGTAGCAGCCCTCCAACTTGCATGGTGAATGCTCCACAATCGTTGGAAAAAAATTGGTCGTGTTTTTGCAAAAACTACATTTTTTATGATAGCAGCCTACAGGATAGCAGTTGGAAGACGATCATGCGTCGGATAGTTTGTCCCTCTGAGTCCTTCAGATCGACGCCCTTGGTTTGATTTTACGGCTTGCGTAGTTCAAGAAATGTTGGATTATTTGATTTCTGCAAAAATGACAAGTTTTCGACGCCAAAACAAGAAAATCGGCTATATCTCACAGTAGAGAAAAGCTAGAAACTTGCTTTAAAAAGCAAAAATGTGAAGCTCAATGAGATCTTTCGAATGAATATAGTCATAACTGTATAGCTGCTATCAAACGTTCAGAAATGGGGAAAAACCACTCTGACCGGAAATCTCGAATTTTTGAATCGGGATTGCGCGGAGGGTGTTAGAACACTAAAAGAACTTATTTCGGAAAGTTTCATCAAATTTCATCTTGGTTTACGCCGCCAAATAACAATATGTGTCCAAAAGGAATCACCACCTTAAGTGTTCAACACTTTGTCGAAAAAATGTGCTATTAGTCATTACGCTTTAGTCGTGAAGCTAAACGTACCTGATACAACGAGTTCAAGCAATTCATCATAAGCTGTTTGCTGAAACAGAGCACGCAGTATCCGCAAATACCAATAAGGTGTTTCAATTGCTTATTTTCACCACACTTTTCAAAAAAAGTCCGCTTCATATGTTTAGTTCAGGTTTAAGTAAGTGAAAGCCAGACTCATTCTGAAGGTTAGCATTATGCCAGCTGCGGTCATCAACTTCAACTTCGCGAAATCATGTTTCTATATATATACATTGGAAGATGATCCAAAGAGAATTGAAATTTTGAATCGCCTCATATTTTGCTAAAAAGTTTGTTGATGAGTACGTAGATTTCGGAGGGAGGCCGCTGAACTAAAAACGTGTATCTGAGGCACATGACGCGACCCTAGAGCAGTTAATATCAATAGTGTAGACTATATGAAACCTGACCTAATTTTAAAGCATAAGCGAATCATACCAATTCTCTGAAACTGTCAATATTGACGGCATCGTCCTGGTTAAAAGGATTCAAATTACAGATACTGACTGCAGGGAAAGGAACATCTACCGATTCGCCAATCTAAAAACAATTAATGGGTACACAATACAGACAATAAATTGTTGTTCTTGCCTGTCGTACATGCTGTAATGCAATGCATAATTTAGGTTACTTAAATTAATGTAATTTAATATAATTAATATAGCATTATTTAATTAAAACAAATCTCGGATAAAATGTACTTAATGCCAATCCAGCACTTGAACAATTCTATGTAAGTGTGGGCATTTGCAGAACGCCTCTCGAACTTTTCACCTCCGCTTTAAATCGAAAATCAAATCAAAAGTAAACTCGATAGGTTTATGAACTTATTAAACCCAAGTTAGTGCTTGCGTGACTTTCTATTTTTGCCCCACCTACCTCGATTTTAACAACACTCTCTTGACGCAGATATTCCAAAATGTTTGAATAAAACTGGAAAATGCATAAACTAGTAGCCAATAGTGCTATCACAGTCCAAAATGTAGTAGCTAGTTTATCATAGCTGTAGACAATTATCCCCAATCCATGAATTGAAACCTTGGCCATCGCTTGTTCAGAGAAATGGTTGTCATAAACTCCCTAAACAGCAACATATCATGGTAACTGGAGTCCAAAACCCGAAAAGGATTTTACGGAAGAGAAATTTTATGAAACAGGATTTTATGTAGTCTGAGATCGTCCTATCCTAATATAAATCACACCTGCAATATGCTGGACTGAACCATTAAGGTCAAAATCTCGGAGTGTAGATATATACACATATATATGTATACATCTTCTTGCTTTAATATACTATGCTGACATTCTGCACAATCTGAGCTAATTGTAGAGACAAAACTCACAAAACCCGATAACTATTTCTGACCCGGTGACCTGCTAGCCCTCTGACACGGTGACTCGGTATTTTGAGAATGTTAAATTAAAAGTAGCTAAAATAAAATATTGGATCTTTGTGAATGCTGTTTATTAGTGCTGGCTTCATCGCATCTTCAGAGCCACGGTTGCAACTTGGCGATGATTGATTTTTCTCAAAATGTCAGAAAAGTCCAGCTCCATTTATTTAAAAAATTTATGTTCAAGGATGCTACTTAGGGCGCCCAGTGGTGTAGGTTTTAGTTTTCTAATTGACGTTTTCTTGTTTATACCTGCAATAATTGTAGTCTAAATTCGTGGGAAACCAGGAGGGCCCCCACCAGCAAACTTATATTAATTTCAAGAAATTTGCTTCATGTTGAAGTTGAAGTTCAAGTTGAAGCTTCATGTGTTGAACATTGGCAGTGGAAAAAGTTGTCAAAAGTTGTTTTTCACGTGCGCCAAAAAATCTCCCGACAGACATTGATGAATCTGGATAAATTATACATTAAAATAATGCTGAAACGTTAAACTGCGGTATCTTGGAAATAGAATTTTAATTTAGGTCTTCAAAATTTTTAAATTAATTTTTTAAGGATTAAAATTTAACATAATGCTAAATTCGTGTTAAATTTTAATCCTTCAAAAATTAATTAAAAATTTTTAAAGGCCTAAATTTTAATGTAAAATTTGTCCAGATTCATCAATGTTTATAGGGAGATTTTTTGGCTTTTTTGACAAACAACTTTTTGACAACTTTTTCCATTGCCTATGTTTAACACATGAAACCTCAACTTTGAGTTGAATTTACTCGAAAATCGTAAGACATAATACTTTAATTTTAAAAACTCGTCAAAACATACCTTTTGGACAATAAAATATTTACAAATCAGCGAGATCGGAGCAGTCGAAAAAATGGCCCAAAAATGGACCCCCTCTAACCTTCTGTAATGAGGTTTGCAAAAGAACAACTGAATGACTTCACGTTTGCAGAATAGAATAGGCAACGATCATTCGTAATCGTACTGGATACAGCCGCATAAAAAATTATAAACCTTTTTCTAGTGCGGGTTACTGGGGTTCTAAGTTTGTGACTCTGAAAATAGTTATTTGCTTATACTAATTTAAGGGGGGGGGGCGGGGCTACGAACGGGTTGGCACGACATCGTCGGAGAGACCTACTTTTCCCCCAACGTTAGCCAACATATCAAATTTAAAAAGTTTAGGGTGGGCAACAATATATCTCATATACACCGTTTTTGGCAGGACGCCAAAGTACAAATTTTAGTTCGAAAAATGGGTTTTTTCAAAAAGGCTTTTTCAGCTCTGGTGGATTAACGGTTTGACCAATTCTGAAACTTTCAACCATAAATGTTAACTGTTATAAGTGCTAAATATTAAAAGTATTCCGGCTTTCGAGCGTTGCTTCATTCTTCAGCTATAACAGCTCAAATTTTGAAATTTGGCAAAAAGTTGCAAAGTGACCGTGCGACGTTTTCGATCTAATAAAATTGACAGAGACAGCCCCTAGCCTACCCCAGCTTTTTACCAAATATTAGGCTCTAATAGGGGCAAACTGTCTGTGAGTTTCAAGGGTTTTGGTTTTTTGGTTAGTGTGCTAGAAAACTTTTTGTTAAGAAATAACCCTTATTTTTAGGCCTGAAAAGCTAGCTAAGCTCAGTAAAAATGGGGTCAAAAAATTTTTTGTCTCCGATTTTGCCGGAAAGGTGCTTTTAGGGGTTATTTGACCTGCTGAATCCGAATATGAAATCCGTTTTTCGATATGACGCTTCCTTCGTTCAGTATGCGCTTACAACTGTCTTAGAGCTTTTTGGAGCGATCGCCATCCATACTTTGAGAAATCAATCTAGCATTTCTAAACATTGGAGCGAGGTTTAGTGACATAGCTTTCGGCACATCTTTGTACACTCACTGGCCTGTAATGTGCAAAGTTTCAGCCGACTCTAGTAGTATAGGAGACATCAAATGGGACCACTTTGTACAGGTGTATCTTTGGATTCACATTGGGTCATTAATCATACAGGTAAGGTCATTAATCATCGGGTGCAGATGTCTTTCAAGGTCATTATTGGCCAATTTTCCCTCTAGCTTGGATAAGCTTTGTAACATTGTACTAAATTTTTATCACAGTGTTATTGGACTATATTACTTTACTTACGTATTTGTCTACGTATTTAACTTTAAGTTTGCTAGCCTATAGTTTGTTTACCTGCCTAATTAGTGTTTGTTAATTAACTGTCTAAGTACGTAAATTTAATTAAGTAACATTTTCAAACTTTTATTTACCTGACTGTTTGTCAATGACGCTTCTGCTACCTACTTGCTTTAGAGTTGTAAAGGCCAACTATATTTCTACAATTTTTTTTCCATTTTCCTTAAATAACTAAATTTTCCTTGCCTTTATCCATCTATATGACATATGGACCTTTGTATTAACCTTGAAATGGAAGGAAGAAAATAAACACTTAAGGAATCCAAAATTGGTAGTTACGTACTTCAGATGACATGAATCACCCTATTAGCACCCTTCTAGTAGGCTCATAGGAATAGCATACTGAGGACTCAAACCTGTCAAAAGTCTTTCTCCCTTCTAGCAGGCTCATAGGAGTAACACACTGAGGACTCAAACCTGTCAAAAGTCTTTCTCTCCCTATTAGCAGCCTTCTGCCAGGCTCATAGTAATAGCATACTGAGGACTCAAAGCTGTCACTACTTTTCTCCCTGCTAGCTACCTGCTTGTTTTAAAATTTTTCTCTCCCTATTAGCAGCCTTCTAGCTGGCTCATAAGAATAGCATACTGAGGACTCAAAGCTGTCACTACTTTTCTCCCTGCTAGCTACCTGCTTGTTTTAAAATTTTTCTCTCCCTATTAGCAGCCTTCTAGCTGGCTCATAGGAATAGCATACTGAGGACTTTAACCTGTCTCCCAAAGCTTACCAATTCGCCTTATCTAGTTTGATTGCACCTGTCTCGTTGAAATTAAAGACGTAAACAAGGGTTGAAAATGAAAATTTTATGTCTCCAATTACGTAATATTGGCAACACTTATCACACTAATTTTGGTGTCAAATTAAAGAGCAAACAATAAACTAACTTCGGTCAACTAATTTTGTTTAGTAGTTAAACTAATTCGTTAGTAATAATTTATTAAAGTCAACTATACAAATTGACTGAAATTGGGTGATTTTTTTCTCCAATTACGTAAGATTGGTGACACCTATTGGGTTAATTATGGTGCCTGTGTAATAAAGCAATAATGAACTAACTTCGGTCACCTGTTGATAATTATAGGATAACTAATTAGTTAATAATAATTAAAGGTGACTATGAAAATCTGTGTGTAATGAATATGACAACAATTACGTGAAATTGGGACTAGGCTAAAGGTTAAAAGAAAGAAGACTATACAACTTTTGTTCAATAATTATCTAGTAAATGAACAAGGGTATGAAAGATAGAGGTATTGAGGTATGCAAGGTATTTTATGAAACCTAGCACAAGAATGCTGCAAAGTTTAAACATATATTGCAAGTTATTA
>JASAND010015203.1:0-36528 GCA_030248195.1 Trissonchulus latispiculum | reverse complement strand
CAATTTATGATTCTTACAAAATGTGCAGCTTTCGCAAAAACGATTAAACCACGCCCGCTATATTTGAACGTAAATTTTTTGAAAACTACAATAAACAACCTTGTTTGTGCTTATCGTTCAATCAATTTCGCCAAGGGTCGCTCTTTCATTGAAATCTATGGTACCTCTATCATTAATATTTATTTCATTTCTATTTCAGTTTTGCATTCACTTGTTGTTTGCTTTAAAACAGCACTGTTTACCTGTGGTCTCGTCATTACAGTGGTGCTGCCCATTGTTCATTTCTGCGCTTTCAGCTGAATTTTTTCTTATCTACATAGCTTAAATGGTATGTTTATTTATGAATTCATGTTTGCACACCTATCTTTAGAAGGTGTCTTTTTGTTTTCTGGTTTCTACTTACTGAAGTAAGAGGGCGTTGCGCAGGGATTTTAATTAATAGAGACAGCTTAGTGGATCTTCAAAACTCTAATTCAGTTGAGCTAGCACTTTTACTAGCTTTTAGATGAGGAAGCTTTTGGAGGTGGAGATTTAGGACGATTAACTTTAAGTTTCAATTTAGGACTGTTTGCGTGGATTAACACGTGGTCCGATTGTGACGAACACACTCCGGCCTCAACAGGGATAAGCCCAGTAAATTCGAACTTTAAATGAGTAACGGCTGGAGATTAGCAGGAGATTGTTAATTAACTTCTCACGTTGTTGGTCAAAAATAAGTAAAACTAAGAGATTTCTGAATTATTTTTGATTGAATTTATTACCAAATCTGCATAGGTTTGGCAAAACTTACATGTGTTTGTTAAAGAGTCCTGAGGAGTCTGTCTTTTCCCCTTTTCTGCAGTTGAGGGGTACTGTCCTTTTACTCAGCTTTATCCCTGCAAGGGATATACGAGTTTTTTGTCTGTCTAGTGTGGACCTGCTCCCCCATTTAGTTTACCCACGTTTTTCTATCGGCGATGAGCGTTTACATGCTCTTACTTACTGCGATCTGTGTTTACAGATTCTACTATTGCATTGCTTTCTAAATATTTTTTTTCAGGGTTTTCAATTTTTGTCGTTGTTCTTTGACTTATTTTTTGTGTTTATTGTGTTTGAGTCTACTTACCAATCTTCTGGTTTCTTTGTTGCCAGACACAGATCTTCCACCCCGCTTCCTCCACCGATCTTTCCCCCGGCTATCATTGGTGAAAGGGGGCCAGCGCGGCGGGGTGATTTGTCCGGATCGACATGATTCTGAACTGCCGGGCTTCCGTATCGTCTACTCCCGGTCTCAAGATGGAAGATCGCGAGCTCGTGATGGCAGAGGTACGGTCTGAGGTGCAGAAGTACGACGACTGCCACGTGGTCCTGGTCCTTGGGACAAACGATCTACGAATGCATTTATTCAGGAGCGGGGGCGATGAAGCCTGGTTGCAGGCAATGCAGTCACCCGAATTGCCTAAACGTGTTGGAGAGCACGTTGCAGCAGTGTGCCCGCTTGCGGATCCGAGATATCATCCAATTCCGGGAAGGAGGCTGGAATCTCCCAGGATTGCACTCCGCTGGCCGCCGTTCAGCAGGTACTGCAGTCCCACGAAACAGTCGACGAAGTTGATAAACATTTACGCTGGTTGGCGAGGGACTACTACACACACAATGTGTACTTTGTCCACAACCCATTGGAATTTGGCCTGAGCAGAGGGATCTAAAGTGGACTTTGGCTTACGATGTGCTTCATTATTTCCGATGGGGCCATTAAGCTTATTCAGGGTATCGGTCGTGCTATCGGGAAAAGTTGTGATTTCGTTGGCAACAGGTTGGCGTTGGCAATACGGAAACACGTTGGCAACAGGCTAACGGGTCATCCCTTCACCTAAAGCAAACTGATTTGTTGTGCCTGATGAGAAACCACTGATGCACGAAACGACGAACGCAAATACAGAGGTACAAACACGCAACTGTGAGTGCGATCTGTGAAGTTCATTCTTCTTCGCAAATTCTTTCGAGTTCACGCGAATAGGTGGATGAGAGGCGCTCATTCTGCCCCGGACGTTGGTTTCAATCATTTTAGGCGCTGGTAGACTCCTATTCTGCAGCAAAGAGTTGGTTTCAATCATTTTAAGCGCTGGCTAGATTTCCTATTCTGCACCAAAAAGCTGGTTTCAATCATCTTAGGCGCTGGCTGGATTCCCTATTCTTCGCGAAAACGCTGGTTTCAAGAAGACATTAATCTGCACGAAACTATTGGTATTTTTCCGCTTTAGCTAGTATTCCTATTCTCCCCTTTAGCAACGATCGTTAGGGTGTTTTTGTTGCTACTGTTTAGAGCCCTTTTGTAAAAGGGATGGTTTTCATTTTCATTTTATTTTAGGCGCTTGTAGACTCCCTATTCTGCAGCAAAGAGTTTGTCTCAATCATTTTAGGCGCTGGCTAGATTCCCTATCTTGCACCAAAAAGTTGGTTCCCACTGATTTAGGCACTGGAAGGATTCCATACTCTGTACCCAAGAGCTGGTTTCAATCATTTTAGGCGCTGGCTAGATTCCCTATTCTGCAGAGAAAAGCTGGTTTCAATCATTCTCAGCGCTGACTAGACATCAATCTGCATGAAAGTATGGGCATTTTTCCGCTTTAGCAGTATTTCCTAATGTGACAGAGCTAGGCTTATACCTAGTTTATCAAAACTGACTTCACTAAACTATTTTTATAACTAACTGAAAATTTAGGTAAGAAATAGGTTACATTTAGACTTAGGTAAAGCAATACGTAGTGCATAGTGTACAGTGAGCAATTAGAATAGAAAGAGGACTTTGTAACATAGCATGGCCTTAACTTTAGGACAATTGTAACTTTAAATTAGAGCAAAGCTACACTAACTAATTACATTAGCCACATTAGCCACTGAGGAACTTACATAAGATATACGGTAAATACTTAATTGTTAAGGTACTCGAAAACTATAGAATTGTTATCAATGTACTGTTCATTTGTGTTAAATGTTTGTTCTTGTATGTGCTTGATCTTGTTCCATTGTTACCATATTAGAAAGAACTTGTTGTTTGCAGGCTTAGGCCAAATTGGGTTTTCAAATGGGGTTCCTTAGAAGAGATTTTGGTCTTCTTGTTTTGGACAATGATGAATTTAATAGCTGGAATTGGGAAATTGGGTCCGAGCTGCGTTCTTTATCCTGGATAAGAAAAGAAAAGTTCTGGAAACTTCTTAGACAAAAGCCAGCAACAAGCGAGAAAATACTTTGGAAAAGGACAAAAGCTCAAAGAATATAATACCTATGGGAAATCTTAACAGAAAGTTTGGAATATTTTGGAGTTGGAAATAAATCAAGATATTACGTAATCGCCATCGCCTTACTGTAGCTGGAATTGTAATACTTGCTATTGAGCTGTTCAGTCAGTCTTGGTGAATTTGCTGGTAGAAACGAGTCGTGCCCAAGACTCAACTGTTGTAATCGTGCGCGTGCTACTTTGTGCAAGTAAACATCGTGAAGTGTATTTATTACCTAAGCCACGACTCAGGGAACTTCAATGAATTAGTCCACTGCGCTTTTAACTCGCGGCCTAACTTTAACTTGCGGCCCGCGACATTTGGTAGCAGAGCGTGGTTTGGATTTGATGCCAACTGAGTTGAATAGCTAATAAATAGTGAATAAATGGCTTATTTGGGAATAATTCCGAATTACAAATTTTAACTACACCGTGGAGACTAAATATGTTAGAGTATATATAATAGCACTATAAATTATAAAACTAAAATTTTAGGATGAGGGGTAATATTTGTTGCAATTCCCTAGTTGGAAGAATTTCAAGACGTCTCCTGCATTTCAAATTAGGGTAGTTCGTGTGAGTCACTGCCGAAGTGTCTATACTCATGTTTCCTCTATCCTGTAAATGCAGAGATGTGCATTCCACGTTTGGAACCTGGAGCAAACACGGGGTGTTTGCTGATGTTCACATGGAAAGCTGGTGGTAAGTATTCTATTTTGACTCAAAATTAATATCAAAATTTACTGCCCTATGCCTAACCTCGTGAATTGTCTGTTGCTTCGATTTCAAATTTACGAAATCTACGTGATTAGGCTGTAAACATTAACTAGCTGCCTATAAATTCAAAGACATGGATAAGAAACATGCTTATCATTAGCGAACGAACAGAATCTAAATTTGCCAGTAGTTGGAAAATTTTTAAGCCTCTGTTACTCAGGAAAGATCAAAAAATGTCAACCAGGGTATCCGAGCTGCATACTAAAAGTATACTGTTAAAATCCATCAAAACCTTCAGCTTTTCTTCTTTTTTTCAAAATTATCATTAGGTTTAGAGCAACGATTTCCCAAAAGCTACATATGGATGCGGCGATTTTTGTAAGGAGACAGAACGAAAATAGCATGATCTAAAACGTGTTCAGTCGTAAAAAGGGAATGCGAAATGACGAAATGTAGATTCACTTCACCTTTGAGGGCAGAGTCCAACATTTAAATTTTTGGTAAAACCGAAATAGGATCACTCCATTTCGTGCAGTTGTATTCTAAAAATTGACTCATACGTAGTAAAGGACGAGGTTAATTTTCGAATAGTTTCGGTCAGGACTTTACGAGAATTATGTATCTATGAAATACATGATCTTTTGGAAATTGCTCAAATCGCAGTCGCTACAGTCAAAAAAGGCATGTTTTTGCATCTATGGCTTTGATGAAAATATCATAGAACTGATGTAAACAGCGAATCCGGCAAATTGGGAGAAAAAAATCACTGCACAGCTTTGTTAATTGATTTTGAAGAGCCGCACCATCAAATGATTACAAGGAAAAATATAACAGTCGATAAAATGAATTTGACGCATCGGTGGCAAAACACTCAAGGCTTGGGCTATTCCGTGTTGACTTCAAAAATTTATGAAAAAGAGACTAGATTTGTTTTTAGAAGCCATAAATTAAAATTTCCTCAGTTCTGCTGGACAGATGACAGATGTATGAGACAGATGTCAAAGTGCATACGCAGCAGCAAACCCCACTTTGAAACAGCTTTTCCACAAATCGCTAATGTGGAAATGTAAACAGAAAATCCACCAATTTGGCTTTCAATGTTTCAATACTTGCAACTTGATAGTGCATCTATCAAAATGTTTTGCGCATTGGTTTTTACCTCACTTTCAGGAATATATCATATAGGTACTTACGCTAATTCGAGAAAGGTGTATTTATGTCTAACGTTAATTAAACTTTAAGCGTAGGTATACTTTATGTTTGCGCTGAGTAAATAAGAGCGTTAGATTTTGAACAGCGAATGTCTACTTAGCACAGGAAACTATAACCTCTGCCTATTCAATTTATATGCATAAACATATAATCTGCGTACATATAGACACAAGACAGGCTAAGTCAGAATTCAGAAACTCGTGTACACACTCTACGTATTGAAAAGAATTTATGTCAGTGCAGTATAGCAATGCTTGCTCACTTTAGGAATTCACTCATAACAATCCTACGTTAAATAAAGAAAGCGTTCATGTGTACTAATGACAAATCAGGAAAGTGAGGTAAAGCCCTGCGCCAAACATTTTGATAGATGCACAGGACACGCGATAACAATAAATCCATTTTTTTGAACAGGGATTTCTAGAATTATTGAAAAGCTAAAGAACAGTTCAGGATTCAAAAGTACTGTCTTCCTGATGGCTATTTTTTCCAAAATTGTGTGTGTATTAAAGGTCGAATAAGCTCAGAATTTTGATAAAAATGTAAATTTGTTGATTTTCATCAAATGTTTGAACTTTTGACGCCTTTCTTCTCTAACAAAAACGCCAAGTGCAAAAACCATGACAAATAGCTTGTTCCAAAACTGTGTGTATAAAGTCGGTTGCTAATTGCTTACATGAGTTTAGAGAAATCTCAAGCAATCTGGTTACGATGCAGACACACTGGTTAAAATTTTCAAATTTCATCCCAAACGAAATGAGAGCAGAGAGATCTCTGGCGGCCATCAATTCCGGGGTGAGAATTCACACAATTGCGTGAAATAGTAGTCCCAGGTCAACAGCGTGCGACAGGCTGACTGAGTGGACTGTACGTAAATCGGTATGATCCCCGGCTACGCCGGCGTCTCCTGAAATACCGTTTCATTAGTCAGCCGCCGCGGGTGGACAGGATGACCAACTAGACTGTCGTAAATCAGCATGATATCTCCGGTCAAGCCGGTGCCTTCCGAACTACCGTTTCGTTGGTGAAACGCCATGCAGCGGAGCTTTACGTCAATAGACGGGCGGCCCTGTTCTAATCACCGGAGTTGTCTTTCCTAGGGAGCCACCCACCTCCCACCCTTTAATATCATTACAGTTTTCATCGTTTTTCCTTTTTATCCGCGTTTCCCTAATTAACTCGGAACCTCAGTTAGCTCATAACAGGAATGATATCATGCACTTGAACCTGCACCAATCTTTAAGAAAGTAGAATACTTCTGACTAGAACCAGTAATTCTTTCGTTACCAAACGTTTCTCATCTAACAGTTACATAATATTGCAAAAGTATTACTTACAAATAGTTCTACGTAACTATTGTATACACGTAGTCATTGTTCCAACTGTTATCCCATTCATTCCTAAGGTGATTGTATCACTTTGCGTTCATATTAGTCCCTCAGTCGGTAAGTTTTCAGTACTATATATTTGCGGAACTTTGAAATTCCATGACCGATTGCTGAAATTTATGTGAAATTGAAAGAAGTTTTTTACTTTTGGATCTACCTTCCCGGAGGCAGAATTTGTTATTTTGTCGGGAAGATGGCGGCGAATTCGGAAAAATCTGCTTTCGGGGATTTGTCTTAATGTACCTTTAAACCTCATCCTCTTATCAGTTGAGTTCGTTGCCTTGAACTGGAGATTTCAAAAACTGGCTTTTGCAGCTTATATCGATCTACGCGAGGTAAAAAGCGCCTGAATGCATGAAATAGTTCTTTCAGAAAAGTTGTTTCATACTGAGAAAAAGTAGTCATTATACCATTTTGAAATGTTGTTTAGCTAGTTCTTTCAGAAAAGTTGTTTCATACTGAGAAAAAGTAGTCATTATACCATTTTGAAATGTTGATTAGCTCTTTTGCCAAGTCCAGGAATTGATGAGAGTATAGCATTTCTAAGCAAAAGTTGTGCAAACGGGTACTACCACCTTCGTTTCAATATTGAATTCGAACCATTCGGATATATTATATCATTCAATTTTATTGAGCGATTCACTTTTTCACACGCACAATTCGAACTAAAAACAGCACTAACCTTCCCTTTAGCTTCCCGCTGTCTGGTTCGCTTCAGCTTTCTTGCTTTCGTATTTTCGCGGTACGGTTGGAACACTGACATTTGATGGCTTTTGGGTGGGGCCTAAAATACACGTTTGAAATGAAGGTTTCAAGGGACTACGATCATGTAAATCTTATTCCTGTCTCACTGGCAGACTTTCAAGAAAATTGGAATCAGTTGCTCTCATCTCAATTCACGACTATGTTTACAAAACTGCAGTGTATATATGATTTGTTCCGCTGCGTTTATTCTTGGTTTCTCCGGTGCGCTGTTTATGAGTCACAAATGCCTTATACTCATTTTGATTACTAGAATTTGCATGTCTTATCTACGCTTCCTCTTGCGAGCCCTATAGATGTTTTCCAACCTTAATTTTAAGTTCATATTTCACGTTCTTAGGTTAAGGGTTTTACACTTGAGTTTAAACAGATAAATTTACCATCTTCTCTGTTCGCTTCGCTGCAGTTCGCATCCGTGCGATAAAGTTCCGCCTCCAATCGGTAGATACATAATTTCTTTTCCAGAAGTTCCTCCTGACATCGATTCGAGGTTTATCTTAAAACATTATAATTCAGAAAATTATTTAATCACCGTTTAGGTTTATCCACGCATATATCGGATCCGCTATATGCGAAACACGAACACAAATACAGAGGTACAAACGCACAATTGTGAATACCTATCTGTGAAGTTTATTCTCCTTCGAAAATTCTTCGAGTTCACGCGAATAGGGTGGATGCCGTGAGAGGCGCCTATTCTACCCCCAGACGCTGGTTTCAATCATTTTAGGCGCTGGTAGACTTTCTATTCTGCAGCAATGAGCTGGTTTCAATCATTTTAGGCGCTGGCTGGATTCCCTATTCTGCACCAAAAAAGCTGGTTTCAATCATTTTAGGCGCTGGCTGGATTCCCTATTCTGCACCCAAAGCTGGTTTCACTTATTTTAGGCGCTGACTAGACATCAATCTGCACGAAAGTATAGGCATTTTTCTGCTTTAGCAGCATTTCCCTATTGTGACAGAGCTAGGGCTTATACCTAGTTTATTAAAACTAATTTCACGAAACTATTTTATAACATCTGAAAATTTAGGTAAGAAATAGGTTACATTTAGACTTAGGTAAAGCAATACGTAGTGCACAGTGTACAGTGAGCAATTAGAATAGAAAGAGGACTTAAAATACCTGGCCTTAACTTTAGGACAATAACTTTAAATAGGAGCAAAGCTACACTAACTAATCACATTAGCCACTGAAGAACTTTACATAAGATATACGGTAAATACTTAATTGTTACGTACTTGTCCCGCATTGTTAACAATGTACTGCTCATTTGTGTTAATTTGTTGTTCTTGTATGTGCTTGACCTTGTTCCATTGTTACCGTAGGCTTAGAAAGAACTTGTTGTTTGTAGGCTTAGGCCAAATTGGGTTTTCAAATGGGGTTCTTTAGAAGAGATTTTGGTCTTCTTGTTTTGGACAATGATGAATTTAATAGCTGGAATTGGGAAATTGGGTCCGAGCTTGTTGCGTTCTTTTATCCTGATAAGAAAAGAAAAGTTCTGGAAACTTCTTAGACAAAGCCAGTAACAAGCGAGAAAATACTTTAGAAAAGGACAAAAGCTCAGAGTATAATACCTATGGGAAATCTTAACAGAAAGTTTGGAATATTTTGGAGTTGGAAATAGATCAAGGATATTACGCAATTGCCATCGCCTTACTGTAGCTGGAATTGTAATACTTTGCTATTGAGCTGTTCAGTCAGTCTTGGTGAATTTGCTGGTTGAAACGAGTCGTGCCAAAGACTCAACTGTTGTAATCGTGCGCGTGCTACTTGTGCAAGTAAACATCGTGAAGTGTATTTATTACCTAAGCCACGACTCAGGGAACTTCAGTGAATTAGTCCACTGCGCTTTAACTCAGCATTCGCTGGTCGTCCACCAACGGCCCGCGACATTTGGCCGGCACATACGCCCAAGAATTGGCATTTTTCCGCTTTAGCAGCATTTCCCTTTCTCCCCTTTAACAATGACCGTTATGGCATTTTTGTTACTAGTTTTCTACGTATGGTTCTAGAATCTCAAATGTTTGCTTCTTACACATGGACGTTGGTAAGCTGTGGTTTTTACAGGATGTTTACCATTATGCACGATGTATATATTTTCTGACAACTTGAATGAAATTGGTAATAATTGCATTATCTGCAACGATAAGTGCACGTTGAGGAATCACGAGCACGGGCTGTAAGAGATCCTATAGGTGCTCCTCTCAGCTGACTAGTGGAAGGCTGCTACGGACTTTCTCTAACTAAAGTCTGACCAAAAATTCTTGGAACCGAAATGTGAGCGGCAGTCCTGAGTTATCATTTGAAGGTAGCCTATACAATGTGTATATTTTTCGAATCAGGAACGGAGATTTCGAAAAGCCGGATTTGCATGGAAAATTTTGTAATTTTAGTTTTTCGCCAAATTTTATCGCAATCAAAATTTGGTTCATACAGTCGAATAGAGCTGGTGCCGCCACCCTTTTTTGCACATAGAAACTTTTCACGAAAATGCACCCACTTCCGGAATTCCGGGTTTTCTAAATCACCGCATTTTAAAATTTCCTCCAATACCCTCAAGATGGGTATCATTCGAAAGCCTCTTATCGAGCTGAACAACTTTTGGAATAGAACGAACTCGTGAAAATGCACTCAATTCCCGGAATTCGCGAAAACCGAATTTTCAGGATTTAACAAATTTTCTTCAATACCCACCATATGGGTATCATTCGAGAGCTCTTTGATGAGCTGAACAAATCTTGTAATAGAACAATGTGTAATGAAGTTGCTAGGCTCCGGAGTCAAAAATCGCTCTGCTCTCCGGTCTAGTGACAGAAACCGCTCTGCACTTGATTACACGGAAGGTCAGCGCGTCCACTTATGGAAAGTAGACTTAGGCACCGGATCTCCGAAAGGTGGTGTTCCAAAATCAGAGATTCCCTGCAGCCAACCTTTGTAGGGGTCTTCTTCGTGAGTTCGTTTGTTGCACTGGATTCCAGCCGATCAGCAAGAGGGGTCAGCGCTTGCTTGGATTTGATCGCTGGATTGATGATGAGTCTTCTGCTTCCTGACCAGAACTTACCTTTGAGTAGTCCTGATCCAATCTTTAGGCTAACGCGCCTGACTTTCAGAGACAATCGCGCCTCTCTGTTAAACTCTGAGACTCTAGGTCTGACACACCAATTATTTACTAAACTTATTACAGGTATTATGGGTACACTCTTTGGCAAAATTACAAAGCACAATACAGTATGTGTTACTAACAGGGGTCGTTACAAACTGAGCAAAAACAGGTACAATTACAGATCAGTACAGTATACAATTTTACTGTACCAGAGTTGCCAGTTACCCTCGTTCGATTATTATTTAATATTATCCCAATTTAGGATAATATTACCCAAGTTGTATAGTTTAAGTTAGGGACAAGGTTCAGTGGTGCTTCTTCTTCTTCCTTTTCTCAAACTCTGTCTCTATCACACTAACTATTGCACTGTCTCCAACTCTCTACTAACCAAACACCTATATGCTTTCTCGTGCGCCTATATGCTTGTGCTGTGCGACTCTTTATCCGTCCTTACAAACGGATTATCAAACTACAAATCAACAAACTACAAACAAACAATTATTAGCTGATATATAACCTAAGGTCGGTCTATGGGTGAGTCCCCGAATCGTTGGACACTGCTTTCCCGAAGGTCCGCTCCAACACCGTGACAGAAGTTACTGTACGGAACTGGCTCTTTTGAGGAAATAGAGAAAATGGGGAGTTTCCTGGTTCTGCTTACTTATTCCTAATTAATGAAAATTAGACAACTACACAGTTCAACGAATCTAAAGCTTCTTCTTCTTTCTCTGAGGATGGGGTGGCGCTTAGGCCAGAGACACGGGAGAAACGCCTCCCGACATGAAACTGATGACGAAAACGGTTGAATGCATGATGAGATCGAAATAGAGAAATGAAGTTTTTGTCCTTTTTCCAAGTATTAGGTCTAGGCCTTTCGGTTTCTGGTTTAACCTCCCTCTTTGATCAGGTGGTGCCACGCTCGCTGTCTCTGTCTTTATCCGCTACTCGGCAATACAAGCCGTCTATGTACCTTCCAAAATTGACTGATCCCCACTGACTGATTAACTGACTGACTGTCTGATCCGGACTTCTGCGGTCCAACAACTGAGCTACTGAATAAGACAATCTGAGAGACACAAGACTGATCCACGGGCAGTTCAGATTCGGATTAAATCTATCCAACCACTTATCCTAGTGCCCTAACAGGGGACGTGCCGAACCGCTATTCGATCCGGTGCTGGTAACCCCAGCAGCCAGCCGAGTGGAAGTCGCGCAAACTACCACCCTCACACGAGCACATAATTGCATTCGTGCAAAACTGGCATATAAATTAACAAAATTTTGATGAAAAACGAATTTAAGTAAAAATTACATATTCTTGTAGAGCTTGAAACTGTACATTTTTTGTGCTTACAGCACTAAAAAATGTAAAGTAATTAGTGAGAAAAACCTAATTAAAGTTTGTTCCTACATATGCATAATTAGCACATCTAATGTATTAATTAAATGCACACGCGCTGGGTTGCTGAATTGCTTCCTTATATAGGCTGGCTTAAACTTGTTCTAATTATAACCCGTGTAGCTCAAATGGATGAGCACTGGATCTATTAATCCAGAGACCTGAGTTCGAATCTCAGCACGGGTCTACTTCTTTTCTTTTAATTTGGCTCATCTTTTGGCCTTTTACATGGGAAGTTAAATGATTACGGTAACGACCGTGAACCCATGCTACTTTAATATTAATACCCAAGACCATTAATATCCCTATCGTAGAGCTAACTATTTCCCAATATTTAAGAACATCCACTAATTAATACAACAAAACTACAGACATTTTCCTACCTAGAACTAAACAAACTACTAGTCCGCTAATCGGATGTCTAACGCGTTTTACTAAGCTGTGATTAATTTCGTAACAATTTAAACTATTCTGTTATGGTCCTGATTCGGCTGTTCCTGGATTCCGTGAGTGCGGCTCATCCGTCCCCCTAATCACAGGGCAACCTACACGGATGACCGGAAATCCAGCAGGTTTGGCAGAATCTAATTGGGGGGTCCCCGTGACCCTAGGCTGCAAAACCTGCTCTGAGCCGCCGCTGAGAATTTCGGGAAACTTTGCAGACTTTTTGGTTACCACGTAAAGGTAACCAAAGGGGAAAATACTGGCTTTAAAAATAAAGTTAACAGAATTGAAAAATGAAATTGTACACAATAAAGGCCACTTGGGGCAAGAATATGGAAAAATAAATAATAATTGCCAATTTGGCCGTGTTATTTAGTAAAATTTATGTTTGTTATTTTTGGGCCTTCCCTTGTCTCCAAGCCCCTTTCTTTTTTTTTTGACTTGACCTTTCGGCCGTAGACAAGGGAAGCCGCCCGTTGATCCCAGCAACAATTGTCCTTCCCTCGCCGAGACTTCGAGTCTAACTAGAAAGGAAACGGAAGGGCAATTGTTGCGTAAAAATATGCATACCATTAGCTACGTACTTTTTCAGAAAATATAAATTAGATATTATTAATCTACGTACATAACTACCTAAGACTAACTGTTTTCTTTTCTTTAAATTATTAGGGAGGGAGTTAAGCCCCCTCCGAACGTAATTTCACGCTATGTGTATGTGTTAAAATCCTCTCTGCGAGACAAGTCGCTGCTGGGAGAGCCAGCAGAGGCTCAAAGGAATGAATGGAAACATGAATGGGCGTAACCTCACACATAGTTACGCATTATGGTCACCCAAGGCCAATATTACAAAATTAAAATGTAACTTAATCAAAACTTTGCTTATAACTTTCGCAATATTGGGAGTTAGGCGACCGGGTTGGAGTTTTAGAATCAGCAGAGAATTGCCTTTCAGATAAAACCAACTTATATTTTGACCAAAAATATGACTAATTAACTAATTATCGCCTAACTAATGCAAATTAAGCCTAATTAACACTTATGAACACTAATTAACACTGTTCCGTGCCCCTAATGGGCGAATTATAGCCTTATTTTGACCCATCTTCCAATATTCGCACTGATTAACTGCATACAACATCTTAAACTCGAAGTTTCTTGTTAAGTTGCTGGTTATTAAACAACTGCCTTCTTTGAACTTATTTCTCGTGATGATTTTCAACTGTTTTAAACAGTTTCTGGGTGGTTTTCTTGACAATGTGAGGACTTATTCGTGGCCTAGAAAGAGTACACGACTCCTCCATTATACGGAAAACCGTATTAGGGCCTATTACTGGGACTCAGGGAAGGGTAACGACCCCTCCATTACTGGCTGATAGCCTACCTAAGCTTCCTTAGACTACGTTCCAGTGGTTCGTTCCATTTTCGTGTCATTTGCGTGCGCGTAATACCATTTTATGCCTTATTCTTCCTGTTTACACCAGAACCCATGTCCCTAATAATAAGTTTCAAGGATTCATTGACTGGCAACTCTGGTAACTGCAGTACAGTTACTTTATACATTGCTTGGACGTTTCACAGTTCACATCAAGATTTCACAGGCACACCACTCATTAAGAGCTCAAATCAATTCCATCAAGAATCACAATCTCCCACAAGTTGAGCTTTTCCCTGTACATTTTTAGGGTTCATTTCGCCTTTTCCATTACAAATGTCTGAAAATGCACCTAAATCCCGGAATTCACAAATTCGGATTTCAGTAGCTTGGAAATTTTTCGTGAATTCCGAGAACTGGGCTCATTTCTGCAAGTTGGTTCTATTACAAGATTTGTTCAGCCCGATAAGAGCTTTCGAATGATACCCATCTTGTGGGTATTGGAGGAAATTTTTAAAATCCGGTAATTTAGAAAACCCGGAATTCCGGAAATTGGGTGTATTTTCGTGAAAAGCTTCTAAGAGCAAAATTGTGTAGCAGGACCATCTCTATCCGACTGTGAAAGCCAAATTTTGATTGCGATAAAGATTGGGCGAAAAACCGAAATTTTAAATTTTCCGTGAATGAATTCCGGAATTTCGGATTTTTGCTAATTTTCGAAATCTCGGGTCTTGAGGATTCGAAAAATATATACATTATATAGGCTACCTTCAAATGATAACTCAGGACAGCCGCTCACATTTTGGTTCCAAGACTTTTTGGTCAGACTTTAGAATGTTGTATTAAAAAGTAATTTTAGCTAGACGTTGGTTTCGTGGGGTTTCTGTTTACCACAGTACAGTTCCCTGGACTGGAACCATAGGTGTAACGGGGATTTGGGTCGGGGGGGCCCCCTCCCCCCAAAATTTGGGGGCGGGCCCCCTTTTAGACCTCCCCTAAACCCCCCCACGACCCCTCCAAACCGCCCCCAAAAATTTTTCAATTTTTATGGCAAAAATCGCATTTTCAGCCATTGCTAATGCCGAAAAACATGAAATCCTTAAGTAATTTTAACATTAGACTGTTTTAAACTCGAAAACTTGATTGCCAACATGTTTGTGAGTCCAGAGTAAGGTTAATATTGAGTCTAAAAGCCCATACAATCGTTATAAACGTGTATTTCTCGCGATAATAAACACGTTAAGCCAAAAATTTGGACTGTTTTGAAAAATGTTGCAAAATTTACCCTAAAAATACCCGATTGGGTTTACTTTTTCGCGCCATTTCGGCTACCCCCCCCCCCCCCAGTTGGGGGGGCCGGGGGCCCCCAAAAAATTTTTGGGGGTGGTTTGTAAAAATGGCTGGGGGGGGGTTACCCCCCCCCCAAACCTCCCCCCCAATTACACCTATGACTGGAACTTTGGGTCTGGCGTGGCGCGGCGTCAGGGGAGGGCCCTGGGGCCGTAGGTGTGTTAGGCGGGGACCCCCCCCCAAAATGACAAATTTTCGCGACGACCCCCTATTTTAAGATTTTTGCTACCGCCCCCCCCCAGATTTTTGGCCCAAAAGTGGTCATCCAAAAATGGCATAAAATCGAATATTTGTGGGGGGCACGGTATAGTATAGGTGTACCACCTGTTTGGGTTGGGGAAGTAGAAGGTCCAAATTTGGCTCGGGGGACCCCACAAAAATCCGAAATTTGGGGGAGGGGGACCCCCCCTAAACTGTACCCAAGTTTTTTTAGCTTAAAATGGTCCTTTTTCGATGTACAGTACATAAAACGTACTCAAAAGCTTCTGTCAATAGCATTCGTATGCGAAAATAGGGCTTGAATATTGACAAATTTGTGCTAAAATATGCCTAAATTCGGCCAGACTGTGAATTATAATTGCGTATATTACCTTTTAATTGCTATAAATAACCATCTTTAGCTGTTTATAGCTGATTTACATCCATTTTTGCGAATTTTTTTCAAAAATTTTCAGAAATTGCAAAAACTTTTTTCAAAACTTTTGCATTTTTTACTTGGTTTGGACCCAGTTTTAGGGGCGGAGGGGGTTTGAGCTCGGCTTGGGGGGGGAGTAGTTGAGACCGAGTAGGGGGAGGGGGTCTGGCCTCTCCGTGGGGGGGGTGGGGGTAACTGTAGCCTGGTTCACCTATGGGGCATAGGTGTACCAGACTACAGTTTACCCCCTGTGAGACCCCCCTCACCCCCATACCTCGATCTCGACTACTCCCCCCCAAGCCGAGCTCAGACTCCCCTCCCCCCCTAAAATGGGGTCCAAACAAGAGAAAAAATGCTAAATTTTTGCACTTTTTCAAAAATTTTCTGAAAAAATTGTCTAGAAACAGTTAAAAACGCTAAAAATATGTGTTAAAACGCAATACGAGTGGTTTTTTTAGATTTATGTCGAAAATAGTCGATTTTATGTCCAAAAAGGGCCATTTTTAGCTGAAAAAAATTTGGGTACAGTTTGGGTACAGTTTTTTTGAAAATTTATGATTTTTGAGACCCCCCAAGCCAGATTTGGACTTTTTACCTCCCCCCCAACAGTGGTGTGGCTGGGCAAAAAATTTGGGGGGGGGGGTTCCGACGGAGGGTGGGGGGACCCCCCCTAAATTTTCGATTTTATGCCATTTTTGACCACTTCTTGGCCAAAAATCTGGGGGGGGGGGGTAGCAGAAATCCGAAAATCTGGGGGGGGGTCGCCAAAATTTGTCATTTTGGTGGGGGGGTCCCCCCATAGGTGTGGCTGGTGAAAAAAGTGGGGGTGGGGGTTCAGAAAAAAGTAGGGAGGGGGTTTGGCGAAAAAGGGGGAGGGGGGGTCGCGAAAGGTCGATTTGGGGGGAGGGGTAAGAAAAATTTTCTAGGGGGGTCGGCAAAAAATTTCGAAAAAATTTGGTTTTTCGTTAAAAAATTGAAAAATTTTCTCAATTTACAGCTATTTTTAGCGATTTTTTGCTTAAATAAGCGAATTCTAGCAATTTTTCGCTAATTTTTGGAATTTTTTGGAAACATTTCGAATTTTTAGCTAAAAATGTTCAAAAATTTAGGTAGGGGTTTGAAAATTTTTAGGGGGGAGGGGTAGGAAAAAATTTTTAGGGGGGGGTTGGCGACCCCTCCATTTGGGGGGAGGGGTCCCCCCCCCACCCCCTTCTAACACACCTATGCCCCCCCCCTAACATACCTATGCCCCCCAACCCAAACAGGCATAGGTGTACCTTGAGAAAACGTTGGGAGAGGGGCATAGGTGTACCTTGAGAAAACGTTGGGGGAGGGGGTAGCCGAAATTAGGGTGGGTGGGGTCAGCCGTTTTGAAGTGGGGTGGGGTCCGGAAAAATCGAATTTGGGCGGGTTCAAAATTTTTTGGTCAAAACTTTAGAACAAATTCGCAAATTTGCTAAAAAAACGTTATTTCCTACTAAAAATCAATAATATTTCTTTATTTTTGCTCATTTGTTCGAAAAAACTTGGATTTTTTGCAAAAATTTTGAATTTTTCCAATAAATTTCGAATTTTTACCAATTTTGAGGATAAATTTTCAAAATTTTGAGGGTGGGGTCTGGCAAATTTGGGTGGGTGGGGTCTCGGATTTGGCCATTTGGGGGTGGGGTCTGTCTCCAAAATTTCGAGGGTGGGGTCGACACTTTTCCATTTGGGGGGAGGGGTTCCCCCCCCCCCAGGTACACCTATGCAAACAGGTGGAACACCTATAGTGGGAATCCCCCCACCAACCGTGGGAACCCCCCCCCTCCCTAGATTTTTTGCCCAGCTACACCTATGCCTGAGGCCACGGTCCCCCTCCTTTGCGATTTTGGTCCCTCCCTTTGGGGTTTCGGGTTGGGGTCCCTATGTTTAGTGACAAATTTCATATATAAATGTTCCCAATTTTTAGGGAAGTTTTACAAAAATGTATAAAATAATCCGCTAATTGCCGCTAAAAATCGAACAGACGTGTTTAAAATTGGCAAATTTTTCTTTAAATTACGGTTAAAATTACGGAAATTTACCAAACATTGTGGGTGTCCCAAAAAAAAGGTCGCCAGATGATAGGGTCGGCGTTCGGTCGGGCCGGGCCCCCCGATTCAAAAAATCCTGGCGCCGCTACTGCTGGACTCACTTAGGTGTACTGTACCACCTGTTTGGGTTGGGTAGGGGGAGTAGAAAGAAGGTCCGTCCCCCACCCTCCGTCGGGACCCTCCCCCCAGATTTTTTGCCCAGCCACACCCATGGTTGGGGGACGGAGTACAAGGTCCAAATTTGGCTCGGGGACCCCCACCAAAATCCGAAATTTATGGTGGGAGGATCCCCCCTAAACTGTACCCAAGTTTTTTGGCACTTATTTAGATGGGGGGGAGGGGGGCGATTTTTTAGCCTTGGTCAATGGTCCCCCCCTTATGGTTCGAAAAAATTTTTTGTCTCCGATTTCCGATTTGGCTGAGAAGTTGACCTTAGGGAGGGTAAAGAGGTCGCTGATTACAAAAATAGAATCGAGAGATCGATTTGTGTCTCCGATTTTCGCGAAAAGTCACCCCTAGGGTAATTCGGGGCCGCTGATTCCGAATCTGCAGTTGAAATTTGATCCGAGCTGCCAAAATAGAGTTATTGTCGAATTTTTGAAAAATCGATGAAAATCGATTTTTGCGGGCGACCGATCCATTTTTATGAAATTTCGACTGCAGATTCGTTTTGAAAAATCGATGAAAATCGATTTTTGCGGGCGAACGATCGATTTTTATGAAATTTCGACTGCAGATTCAGAATCAGCAGCCCCGAATTACCCTAGGGGCGACTTTTCGCGAAAATCGGAGACAAAAATCCCCCCCATCTAAATAAGTGCCGTTTTTTAGCTAAAAATGCTCGTTTTTCGATGTACAGTACTTTAAACGTACTCTAAAGCTTTTGTCAGTATATATATACTAGGTGAACCAGGCTACAGTTTGGCCCCCTGCGAGACCCACCCCCCAAGAAAAGGGCCAGACCCCCCCCAAGCAAAGGCCAGACCCCCACCCTCCAGACCCTACCACGCCTACAACCCCCCCCCCCCCCCCGCCGAGTTCAACAGTGGCGGATCCAGGGGGAATAGTTTCCTGGAACTTTGGGTTGGGGGGACCCCCCCTAAATTTTCGATTTTATGCCATTTTTGACCACTTTTTGGCCAAAAATCTGGGGGGGTAGCAAAAATCCGAAAATCTGGGGGGGTCGCCAAAATTTGTCATTTTGGTGGGGGGGGTTCCCCCCCCCATAGGTGTGGCTGGCGAAAAAAGTGGGGGTAGGGGTTCAGAAAAAAGTAGGGAGGGGGTTTGGCGAAAAAAGGGGTAGGGGGGTCGCGAAAAGTCGATTTGGGGGAGGGGTAAGAAAAATTTTCTAGGGGGGTCGGCAAAAAATTTCGAAAAAATTCGGTTTTTCGTTAAAAAATTGAAAAATTTTCTCAATTTACAGCTATTTTTAGCGATTTTTTGCTTAAATAAGCGAATTCTAGCAATTTTTCGCTAATTTTTGGAATTTTTTCAGGCCTCCTACTCTTCCTATTTTTCCTATTTTTTCCTATTTTTCTTAGAAATTCCTATTTTTCCTATTTTTGATGAAAATTCCTATTTTTTCCTATTTTTTCATTATTTTTATCCAGTTTTCGATTATTTCAGTATTAATGTCTGAGATAATATTTAGTGTCTGCTTTTATCCCGGATTTTGAAATTTTCGGCTTCGCCGACAAGTGTCTGTCTGCAATCACAGTCTTGTGGTTTCGCATCCGATTGCAAGATTAATTTTCTAAATCTTTCCTTTTACCTAATTAATTTAATTTAGTTAAATATATATATAAGTACATATGTAGATCAATCTTTTGTGGTATCTTCCACGGTTTTATTTAGTATTTTAGTAATAAAAAATTACAATATTATATAAAAATTATTTAAAAATACACAGCTAAAGACAAAATACGCACCAAAATACGCAGCCGAAAAATTCGTAAGTTGGAATTTCAAGAGTGCTGCAAATTAGACAATTTACCGTAGTATGGGCTCTGGCTCCTTCTGGGGTCGGTCAAAATTTTTTAATCGCCTTGGTCCTCTATCCAACTTGAATTTTAAAATTTTTGAAATTAGCAGGTCCGAAGACCTACCCCTACCAAATTTCTACTCCCTTTCTACCACATTTCTTCTAATTTTCTCAAATCTTGTTTCTTCGGACACTTGGGGGGAATAATGCGAAAGACTCCTCTCCTGCATCCGTATATACCATGAATTGCAAGTTACGCAACTATGAAGCTTGGAACGTGCTAGTTGCAACTCCTCTGGTTTTGGGTGTCTTACCTGCATTGACAGAGAGTTACATGAGAAAATGCAAAAATAATTTTATAACAAATAATAATATTTTTCAATATTTCAGATACGTATATATATATATTTCGATATTTCAGACAAACTGTAGATTTGTCAAAATCTTGAAATTTAAATTGGATTTTGCAAACTGTTTAATGATTTCCAAAATGGTTAATTATATTTCCACCAAGCTTTGAATTTTCGAAAACCTGAAATGCTGAACATTAATTCCTCCCTCCCATCAAATGTCGGAATAGAATGCACGAGTAAAATCAATAAAATCTATGTTAAGAGCAACCTAATGTGGCCAGTTACAAAAATTGGCATTTCAGAGTTCAAAATTTGATGATACGAAGATATAATACCGCTTTGCGCCTATTTCAGATGTATTGTCGAAATTTGGCGATATCTGATTTTTCAAAATCAACTGCTCTTGTTATATGTATATACCTCTTGTATATACCTTTTTTATTCTAATTTGCAGTTTCAATTTTAAGTGAAAATAGATTAACTTTGTTAAGGTTTAGACTATTAAATGAGCCTGTACCTCAAGAATAAAAATTTAGCTTATTTCGGCTATAGAGTCAGTGAACAGTTAACTTTTCAAACTGTGGTCAGTGCAGTCTTTCAAATTTCATGCGAGAGGTGGGTGTGATCGCGTGCGGTCGCGGTCATCAAGGGTGCGGGCGCGGGGCGATCGCGGTCATTCAAAAATGTGTCCACCGCCAACTCTGGGATCTTGATCACCCCCTGGGTCCGGAGAATATTTTAGCTTAAAAACACTTTATGTAACTTCTTCATTTTTTAACGATTTTTCGCAGTTTTTACATTATATATAAACGTAAAAATTTGGAAAAATTTTCCCCAAAAATGACCCCCCCATTTTGGGTGGGTCCCCCCATAAAAATCGCCTAGGAATAAGCCAGTGATCCGGAGTTGTCCGAGGGTCGGATTTGGGGTGGGCCGACTATTTTGCGCACCCTAGTCGGAGAAATTGGGCCTCGGCAGCCAAACTTTACATAATACCAAGAGTACATAATACATAAGAGTGTGACAGCAGGCAAGCTCTCTGTTATCAGCTGTAGGTAGGTATATACATGCTATGTTCGCTAACGGCTGACCCCCCCCCCCCCCAAACGTGTATGTGCTCTTCAAAGAAATTCGCCCGCTATCTTTGCGTGTTAAAGCTCGCAACAGACGCACATTGAACCAACTGAGTAGTTGTGTTTTTGAGCTTTAACACATAAAGATAGCGTGCGAATTTCTTTGAAGAGCACATACACATTTGTGGGGGGGTCAGCCGTTAGCGAACATAGCATGTACCTACAGCTGATAACAGAGAGCTTGCCTGCTGTCACACTCTTATATATTATGAACTCTTGATAATACATAATGTTACGGTTGGTGCTTGTGGCTATTACCGTGCAAAAAAATTTCGGCTGCTGCTTGTTAGCTGTTTTGTTGGGATTTTTGTGAATTTCCGGGGTGATTTTTTGCGAACATTGCTATACCGTTGTTCTGCTTTGTTGTAAGTAAGCTTGACGGTGCTAAAAACTAAATTAATACTGTAAATTCAATATTGATTCGCCCAATATAGGCTTCATTTAACTCCCTATATTTTCCTATTTTTATCTTCGAAAATTCCTATTTTTTCCTATTTTTTGCAAGAAAAAATTCCTATTTTTTCCTATTTTGTCAAAATTGCCCAGTAGGAGGCCAGTTTTTTGGAAAAGTTTCGATTTGGGGGGAGGGGCCCCCCACCCCCCTAACACACCTATGCCCCCCCCCTAACACAC
Organism: Trissonchulus latispiculum; assembly: GCA_030248195.1. NCBI lineage: Eukaryota > Metazoa > Nematoda > Enoplea > Enoplida > Ironidae > Trissonchulus > Trissonchulus latispiculum. The sequence continues at coordinate 14,712 of JASAND010015203.1, read as the reverse complement.
CTATGCCCCCCAACCCAAACAGGCATAGGTGTACCTTGAGAAAACGTTGGGAGAGGGGCATAGGTGTACCTTGAGAAAACGTTGGGGGAGGGGGTAGCCGAAATTAGGGTGGGTGGGGTCAGCCGTTTTGAGGTGGGGTGGGGTCCGGAAAAATCGAATTTGGGGGGGTAAAAAATTTTTTTGGCCAAAAATTTAGAAAAAATTCGCAAATTTGCTAAAAAAGCGCTATTTTCAACTAAAAATCAATAATATTTCTTTATTTTTGCTCATTTGTTCGAAAAAACTTGGATTTTTTGCAAAAATTTTGAGTTTTTCCAATAAATTTCGAATTTTTACCAATTTTGAGGATAAATTTTCAAAATTTTGAGGGTGGGGTCTGGCAAATTTGGGTGGGTGGGGTCTCGGATTTGGCCATCATTTGGGGGTGGGGTCTGTCTCCAAAATTTCGAGGGTGGGGTCGACACTTTTCCATTTGGGGGGAGGGGGTTCCCCCCCCCAGGCACTGGCGGATCCAGGATTTCGTGACGGGGGGGGGGGCGGCAAAATTTTTCGAGCGGGGGGTGGCGGAGCCCCCCAGAAGTTGAAGAAATTTTTTGTTTTTGGACTAAAATCGGTACTCGGATCTTTAATTCTTTTTATACTGAAGAACTGAACAAATTTTTTAAATTTCTTGACATTTTTAGGCAAAAATGGTAATTTTCTCCGAAAAATCGGATGCATTTCAAGCTTTTTCTTCACAAATGCAATAAATATGCGGTTAAAAAGTAGAAAAGTCGCGCCGAAGGCGCGAAATTTTTTGGTTTTTTGCTCTCTTTCCTCTTTCTCTCCTTAATTTTTCCTACCTTCGAATCGCGACGGGGGGGGGGCGGCCGCCCCCCCCCCCCCCCCCCCCCCCCCCCCCCCCCCCCGGCTCCGCCCCTGCCCCCAGGTACACCTATGCAAACAGGTGGAACACCTATAGTGGGAATCCCCCACCAACCGTGGGAACCCCCCCTCCCCAGATTTTTTGCCCAGCTACACCTATGCCTGGGGCCACGGTCCCCCTCCTTTGCGATTTTGGTCCCTCCCTTTGGGGTTTCGGGTTGGGGTCCCTATGTTTAGTGACAAATTTCATATATAAATGTTCCCAATTTTAGGGAAGTTTTACAAAATTGTATAAAATAATCCGCTAATTGCCGCTAAAAAATCGAACAGACGTGTTTAAAATTGGCAAATTGTTCTTTAAATTACGGTTAAAATTACGGAAATTTTACCAAACATTGTGGGTGTCCCAAAAAAAAGGTCGCCAGATGATAGGGTCGGCGTTCGGTCGGGCCGGGCCCCGATTCCAGAAATCCTGGCGCCGCTACTGCTGGACTCACTTAGGTGTACTGTACCACCTGTTTGGATTGGGTAGGGGGAGTAGAAAGAAGGTCCGTCCCCCACCCTCCGTCGGGACCCTCCCCCCAGATTTTTTGCCCAGCCACACCCATGGTTGGGGGACGGAGTACAAGGTCCAAATTTGGCTCGGGACCCCCACCAAAATCCGAAATTTATGGTGGGAGGATCCCCCCTAAACTGTACCCAAGTTTTTTGGCACTTATTTAGATGGGGGGGAGGGGGGCGATTTTTTAGCCTTGGTCAATGGTCCCCCCTATGGTTCGAAAAATATTTTGGTCTCCGATTTCCGATTTGGTTGAGAAGTTGACCTTAGGAGGGTAAAGAGGTCGCTGATTACAAAAATAGAATCGAGAGATCGATTTGTGTCTCCGATTTTCACGAAAAGTCACCCTTAGTAATTCTGGGATTGATTCCGAATCTGCAGTTGAAATTTGATCCGAGCTGCCAAAATAGAGTTATTGTCGAATTTTTGAAAAATCGATGAAAATCGATTTTTTGCGGGCGACCGATCCATTTTTATGAAATTTCGATTGCAGATTCGTTTTTGAAAAATCGATGAAAATCGATTTTTTGCGGCGAACGATCGATTTTTATGCAAATTTCGACTGCAGATTCAGAATCAGCAGCCCCGAATTACCCTAGGGCGACTTTTCGCGAAAATCGGGACAAAAAATCCCCCCATCTAAATAAGTTCCGTTTTTTAGCTAAAAATGCTCGTTTTTCGATGTACAGTACTTTAAACGCACTCTAAAGCTTTTGTCAGCATATATATACTAGAACCAGGCTACAGTTTGGCCCCCCGCGAGACCCACCCCCCACAGAAAGGGCCAGACCCCCACCCTCCATACCCGACTCGACTATCTACCCCCCCCCCCCCAAGCCGAGTTCAGCAGTGGCAGATCCAGGGGGAATAGTTTCCCCGGAACTTTGGGTTGGGGGTAAATCTGGCCGACCTCCGAAATGTGATGGAGCCCCCAACCCCCCCCCCCCAGATTTCGGACCTCAGAAATTTCGAAAAAATGGCCAAAAATGCAAAATTTTCTGTAATTTATCCCTTTTGGCTTTTCCCACTTAAAATAAGGCTTGTTTTTAACGTTTTAGGCGTTTTTGCACCGTTTTAAAGCGAGTTTAGGTCAAAATTTAAGAAAAGTTTCAAAAAAATGACCATTTTTCGGCCGAATTTAGCTAACTTTTGGGTCCAAAAATAGTTTTTTGGGGTAGCCAAAAGTTGGGGGAGGGTAAGTCAAAATCTGGAGGGTAAAAAGTTGGTCGAAAATTTTGGGGGGGATAATCACCCCTCCCTCCAACCCCCCAATCCCCATAGGAAACTATGGGCCCCTTGCGATTTGGGTCCCTTCCTACATTCTGGGCCCGGGCCCTTCCCTAGAAAATTTATCAGCTGTTTATATGCATATTTTGAGTGAAAATCAAGAAATGTTCATAAATTTCACAAATTTTTCAAAAGTTCTCGCTCGCGGCGCACTTATATATACTTGTGCTGCTTTATTACGTATATATGTACGTAGTTCTGTGACCGTTCTTTTTAAACATTTGAATTGCTGAATTTTCCACGATTTCAAAAAATTCAAATTCTTCGCCCCCCAGACCCCTTGTTTTGCCCATTATCTTTGTTGCCGTATTGTTGCCGTAAGTTTCTGTATTTTAAAGCTTTTTTGTCAAAACAAGGCTTGTTTTTTATCGTTTTAGGCGTTTTTTACACCGATTTAAGCCAAAATTTGAGAAAAAAATTTTCAAAAACGACCATTTTTTAGCAAAATTTAGCTAATTTTTTGGCCCCAAAAAGTGCCGGGGGAGGGTTCGGGGGTAACTAAAAGCGGGGGAGGGATAGGTCAAAAAATCTTGGGGGGTAAAGTTGGTCGAAAATTTTGGGGGATATATCCCTACCCCCCCCCCCCCGGCCCCTGGTGAAACTATGTTGGCAAGTGAACTAACCTTTCCATACACAATATTATTAATTTTTTGTAAAAATATTTTGTTCCTGCAAAAGCTCTGGCTTATTTTTATGCCAAAATTCAAGGGGGGCTCACCCAGAATGGGAGGGCATATTTTGAAATTTTCTCGAATTTTTGAGAAATTCGTGACAAAATGTTTGAAAATCACTAGAAAATGACTATATAATTCTTAAGTGGTTTTTTAGGCTAGAATAGTGAAAATTTCTGTTAAAAATGTTAGGAATCTGTGAAAATTTTTGTAAATTTAGGGTAAAAATGGTCAAATTTTGCATATTTTGGGGTTATGAAGGGGAGATCGAAATTCCAAAGGTGGGGGGGGCATTTCATGGGGACTCCTCGAATGGAGGGGAAGGTCGCTGAATGGTTGTCCCCCATTCCCTTCCCCAATAAAAAATAAGCCAGAAGCTACACTATGAATCATGTGAGACTTCCCAAGTGACGAAGAAGAAGTTGAGCAAGAAGTTTATATTTCGTAGCTCCCGCTGCCTCACAGCAAATCTTTTGGGGTTTTGGTACTTTGGAAATTTTCGAATTTTTGGTCCAACACGAGGGTCAGACAGGGTCAACTTTTGTGTGGTACTCTTATCTATTGGAAAGATCCCAGACCAAAAGTGGTTACAGTTTCACAAAGGATATGTCTCTAACTTCACGATGGCCTATATACATTAAATTTGGCTCTAGCAACAATAGCAGTAAAGAAAAATGGCATTTCTTAGCCCAATAGAGCTCTCCTGATCAATTTCGTCTAGATTTCGCCTAGGTTCAACCTTCTATGTGGCCCAGTAGCCAAAATCTGACATAAGCCGAGCCCATACCCCTTTCTCCTAAAAATTTGGGGGTGTTATTCACCTTGACTTGCTCCCACTTTACGGACCCTCCTCCACTTTAAAAACACTAATAAAATCAGCACATATACGTATACGTGTATATTGAATTATGAAGCAGAATTATGGAAGAGACGACAGAATCTGAAAGTGGCCCGCGGCGTACTCGACAGCGGAATACTAGAGCAAGCAAATTTGAAGCATATAAAAACTTGCGAGCTAAAGAAGAAAGGAATAAGGCTCAGGTATATATACGTATTGTCTGTTGCTGTTGTTAAAGTGCACGATCTATATACGCTTTGCAAACGGAAGTGAACGTTCTTCTATGCCATTCTTGTCGTTGTTTTCGCTGTTGTAGTTCGTATTGTTTTATCATAGGAGTCGCGGTAGCGACCCCTATAATATGAGTGAAAATGGTCGAATGACCGTGTTGCAAGGCTGCGCAGATTCCTGCGCAGATTATGTGCGCAAAAAATTGTACGTGTCGAGTTCTTTAGTATATTTGCCAAGTTTCATCCCCGTACCACTTTCCGTTAAAAAGTTGCGCCAAAAATCGCTTACGAAAATTGTGTTTTTTCTTTTTCTCCAATTTTTCGCCTTTGATGTCTCATAAGGGGGTTTTGTTGCTTGAATAACTACAGATTGAAAAATTCTTGCCTATGAAACCCATATATATTCTTGTAGTACAAATCAAAATAAGAAAATAGCTAATTTTTTATGCCTCCCAGAGCCGGAAAAAATTTTTGGCTGGGGGCCAAAGTCGGCCAAAACGCTAAAATGGCCAAAAAGTATCCTTCAAAGGCGCCTTAATAAGTCAGATTGGGCTATATAGTCAGACCCGGGAAAAAAATCACCCCCAAATAAGGGGTAAAAAAACGGGGCCGCCCTGGAAGCCTGGTGACCCCCGGCGAGTCCCACTAATGTGTGATAGTAGGGCGCCACACTAGATGACCTCGAACTATGGGTATGAGACCCCTGGACCAAATAGAAAGTTTTCAGTGTAATTTCAAAGTTGACCCTCCCAAAACCACCGCCAAAAAAGCTACAAGGTCATACTGGAATTTCTAAACTTCTCTTGCTAGCGTGGAGAGACTCCGGGCTCCAATACTGTGCATGTGTGGGTTGTATTGGCCCTCAAGTATTAACACACAAGGCACCATTTCCCCTACTGCATTGGGGCTCCACCAGTTGACCATTTTCTTTTTCCCCCAAAATTTCGCCACTTTTCTTGGGTAAAAAAATGGTCAGAACCCAACAAAAAATTTTCTCTTGAAGCAGTATGGGGGGTTTTCATGCGTTTAGAACGCTTAAAAAGCATCGATTAAGCCTAAAAACTTTTTAAATTAGTCAAAACCGACCATTTTTGAATATTTTTCAAAACGGCTATTTTGCTTACGAAACCTGATTGGTTAATGCTGCACAATTTTTGAATTTTTCAAATCGATAAAGTGGCCTTACACCAATTCATGATAACTTTGGTTTTTTTGGCCAAATATACTAAATTTGATGCACTCTTTCATCTGGAAGCATCAAATCTACTCTAGCGCCAATATTTTGAAATTTTTACCACAACCCTATTTTTTACCATTTTGTCGGGTAAAAAAATCACCGATTTTTTTGTGAATCTGAGAAACTGTGGTGCAAGTAAAGATTTGAACACCTGAATCGATAGAGGGCAGTGTCAGGCACTTACATGCAAAACCGCTTCCAGAAAGGTAACAACATTTGCGTCAAAGTTAGAGGCTTAAGTCGAAAACCCTTTTTTTATCTGGGTCTGACTATATATGGGGTAATCCTGACGATATGGTTAAACAGTACACATATCGGGGGTCGTTCAAATACTTATATGATTTTCCGTCTCCGTGCGTAATTTTTCGGTACTGGCCGGCCAAAGTTGGTGAATTTTGGGTTGAACTTTGAACTTAAATTTTTCGCTTATTTTGCTACATGGGTGGCTCAAATTTTGCATACAGAGGTTTTTTGGGACGGAGAATCGATTCCCGCTATCAGTTTTGCTGCCCGAGTAACCCAAGTTGCTGGGTTGGTTCCATTTGACTGTCTGAGGGCATGGGCGTATCACCGGGGTTTGGGGGTTGAAACTCCTTTTGAGTTAACTTTATGGATACTCCATTACAAAAAGTGCAAATTTTTGTCAAAACCCCCAACCCCCCAGGTCCATAGTAGGCTTTACAAAGCCTCTCCAAACTTTGTTTATAGGGGTTTTCTGGTGCGCCCAGCTCATTCCCGGTGTCCGTTTTGCCGTCTGACCCACCCATCTTGCTGTGCTGGTTCCACTTTGCCTTCTGGAGGGTCCGGTCGGTGCCGACTTCCGGGAACATCATATAGGACTGTATGTACATAGCCTCTCAAAACATTGTCTATAGGGGTTTTCTGGTGCGTCCAGCTCATTCCTGGCATCCGTTTTGCCGTCTGACCCACCCATCTGGCTGTGCTGGTTCCACTTTGCCATCTGGAGGGTCAGGTCGTTGGGAGGTCTTGGGGTCAAAAATGAAAATTTTCAAAAGTGATCAAATTTGGTACCAAATGAAAGCCATAAGCGAGCTGAGCAACTTTTGTCATAGAACTGCATGCTCAAAGTGGCTGTGGAGTGCTGTGGTGGGGTGGGGTGGGGACTTGGGCGATTCTCGGTGAAAAATGAAATTTTTCAAAAGTGGTCAAATTTGGTACCAAATGATAGCCCTAAGCGAGCTGAGCAACTTTTGTCATAGAACTGCATGCTCAAAGTGGCTGTGGAGTGCTGTGGTTGGCTTGCTTGCTACTGTTGAAAGATATCTATACATACCTTCAGGAGCATACATATATAAAATAATAGAAAACAAGAACAAAAAGTGCTCCTTCGTCGCATGTAAAATACATTATGAGTCTTCGTAGGCAGGTTGTACATAAGCAAAAACTAGCCTGTAAAATACATATGAGTTCCGTAGGGAGGTTGTAAATTAAGGAAAACAAGTTGCAACCGCTTAACATATGAGCCTGTCCTAATACGAGGCTCATATTGGCGTCACAGTGCATTCCACATTAAAGCCTCATTAAAGAACCTCAGCTTCATCCTCATTACTGAAAAATGAATAAACGTTGTGGCCCAGAAGAAATGGACTGAAATGAACTACAACTGCTCATGCTGAACTGTACATGCAACCTGATGTTTCCTGAAACACTGTGGCACACCTCTAATGCATTCTCGAAACACTTTCACACTATACACGCGCAGAATGCGTTCCCACTTGGCTGTGAGTCAGAGCGCCTCATGGCGTACCGTATTGAGCATATGCACACTATAATGACTGATCAACATTATATGAAGGATAATTTGTAATGAAAAGCTTTATGCAGTATGTATTTATATAAAAGTAAAATATATATCTGCAAATTATTCGTATTATGACATACGTCAATATGAGCCTCGTATTAGGACAGGCTCATATGTTAAGCGGTTGCAACTTGTTTTCCTTAATTTACAACCTCCCTACGGAACTCATATGTATTTTACAGGCTAGTTTTTGCTTATGTACAACCTGCCTACGAAGACTCATATGTATTTTACATGCGACGAAGGAGCACTTTTTGTTCTTGTGAATAGTAGAATTGTCTAGCTTATAACATCCTTTTTAACTATCTTTTAGCTGTTTTATTTTGATTGTCTACTTGTTTTAGAATGAGGATTTAGCCCGACCAATTTATGAAGAAGTTACTGAGGAAGAGTATGTGAGACATGCACATGAAAATATGGCTGGAGACTTTATCGTTGATGATGGTGCGTTTTGGCGGATATTTCTGGGCTTATTCTAGGGAATTTTTCTTGGGGGGCCTCGGGGGGCGAGTCATTCTTGGGGGGGGGCGAAAATTTTTCAAAATGTTTCTAAAAACATGCTAAAAATAGCGCTGTTTTTATAGTAATCCCCAAAAAAGTTGGTGCTATCCCCATTTTTAGTGCTAAAATAGCGCTTAAATAGGCAAAAAAATCGACTAAAAATCTCCGGTGAAGCCGGAAAATGTTTGAAAATTTGGCCTCTGGCGATTTTTTCAGGGCAAGTTAGCTCAAAAAGGGGCACCCACTTTTTTTGGGGGGGGGCGATTTTTGGGGGGGAAGGGTGTTTATGGGCCCCCCACTAGAATAAGCCCAGTGTTTTATATACCTGGTGTTAACATTGAATTGTACATTTGGCTTATTTTTGGCAATTTTATTTATTCTGCCACCGATGGCGGGGACAATTTATGGGAAATTTTTGAAATTCAAATATGTTTAAATTAATATAAAATGACAACGAATTTATATACATGTTTTAGTAGAGATATACCGGGGCCGCCACTGCCGGCATGGGCGCACCCAGGGGAGGGGTTTTGGGGGTTCCGACCCCTCCTTTATCCGACTTACCCCTGAATTTTTGAGGAGAACGCAAAAACTGAGCTATTTTCAATGCATAAAACTAAAAAATAGGAAAATTTTCAGGTTCGACACCCCCTCCCTTTTCAAAATCCTGGGTGCGCCCCGACTGCCGGGGCCTCATCGTGGCTCCCGGCCTTGCCCACCCCCGGTATCGGGGCCGGTGCCGGGCCCTGGAAATTGGGGGTCCCAATCGAAATTTTCAAAATATATATATAAATAATTTATATAAACGTTGCTATCGTTGTTTTCATTCAAATCGGTGGGAAAACAAACTATTTGTAGTACTTTTTGACTTTTGAAATTTCAAAATTTTGTTAAAAAATTGTCAAAAATTTACAAAAGTTTGCTAATTTTTGGCTCCGGCCGGGGTTCGCTAATTCCGGCGAAGCCGGAAAGTTTTGAAAATTTTGAGCAAAAATCCTTAAAATTTGGCATTTTCTGGGCACCCTATAGTGAGTGGGGGGGAAGCCCAAAAAGTGGGGTCAGCCCCCCCCCCTACTAAAGAAACCCAGGTGCATCCCTAGTTTTTAAGGAGTTTGCCCATAAAGGATGCACAAAACGTGGAGGGAGGAACGAATGTGGCTATGCGGATGCGCGTGCTGTCGCCCCCGTCTGGGAAGGACTGGGGACGACCAAAGAGGATCTCAGGACCGTCTACGTCACTTTCGTCCGGTCCTGCCCTTGAATACTGTGAGGGCGTGGGGCCACAATGCAGCTTCCACCCACACCTGCACGGCAGAAAAGATCCAGAACAGGGCGTGTCGACTGATCACTGGTTGCCACAGTGCGTCTCCTCTGAGGCCCTGCAAATTGGAAGCAGGGATAATGCCACTCAAACCCGGGATACAGTTTCGGCAGCGAAATCGTATGAAAAGAACCAGCGCCAGCCAGAAAAACAGCCACCAATTCCGGACAATCCAACCGCCAGCCGGCCGCCAACGAACTTCAAATCCCAGCCGAGCTGGCGATCCAAGGCGCCGGGCAACCTCTGAAACTCACCGGACTAAATAGACTCCCAAGGAACCCTGTGCAGACTTCCCCAATGCCTCCCTGGGGACAATCAGCACATCTCGTTACCGATGACTCGCTCCGCCTCACGTGCCCCAAGGACGCGCCCCCTACGGAGAAGAAGAAAGCTGCACAGGAATATTTGACCAGGTTACCACCGGCAGACTATACCCCATGGAGTCAGATGGTTCTGCCGACGGAGGCACCCGCCTACCTAGCTGGATCCTTCTACTCCAGCTACCGGGCAGAAGTTCTTGCTATTAGGCAGGGCCTACACTGGCTCCAATCCAACGCCCGCTGGTCCTCCACCAAACCGTTCGAATCTGCACTGACTCTCTGTCTACGGTGCAGTGGTTTGCTTCTGGTCCCAGAACTATGTGCACGTGAACCGAATCTGACATCTGGACCTCTCTCAACTGGCTGTCGTCATTTGGGATCAGCTTCTCCGTGGTCTGGGTGCCCAGCCATTGTGGCATCTACGGCAATGAGCGAGCTGACCATCTAGCCCGCAACGGTGCCCGGATGCGACAGGAAGCGGTTCCTGTCGACTACGACACAGCTGTGGCTGTCACCAGGAGGAAAACTCGGAGTGGTATTCAGGTCTTTCCCATGCACGCTCCAAATCCATCTACCGGGATAAAGGCCCAGTTTCGGCTAAATCAGAAGCCGGTCTCCGAAATCGGAACGAACTATGCCATCCCAACTGCGATCTGGGAAGTGTCTGCTGCTGGCGCAATACCGACACACGAATGTGGCTAAGCCCCCTTCCAAACAAATAGTTTTAGTTGTGTCAGCAGCGTTTAGTTATCTTATCCGTCTATGAACAATTCATTCATAATATATACTCACAACCATTCATTCATTCATTCATGAACGTTAATGTTTAGATGGGGCTGGTTATGTGGATGATGGTCGAGAAATTTTTGACGAAGAGATTGAACCACGTCATCGTAAAGGTGATTTTTAAACAATACTATTGTGGCTTAATGAGCTTAATGCTTAGTAAGACATAAGACGTCTTTAAAGACCTGGTCTTCCTGAGACGACGCCTAAGAAACTAAGCTTAGGCCTAAAATTGTCTCGGTCTCGGTGAAAGTTTGGTCTCACCCACGTCTGTGGCTTTGTATATTTAGGCAAGAAGGGGAAAGATGGGAAGGATAAAGATGCCAAAAGTCGTGGTGGCACCAGAAATATTGCATCTTTCTGTATAGCCCGGAAATCGGAGCCTTCCAAGAATGAGGTAACGTGTGTATGAGTTTCGGAAGATTCTGCCGGATATTTTCTAAATTTTCGTAATATGACCTTATGACTGACGTCATGCCATGCATTGACTTTTGCAGTGCTCGTAGAATACGTATGTATGGCCGCAAATTGGAGGCGGCAAGGTAAACTTGTTGTGTTCAATTTCGTTAATTCCGTTTAATTGTCGCCCCACAACTTATGCTTACAATCATTATTGTTCTTGTATTGACTGTGACACCTATGGACTGAAAAACCGATTCTGATTTGTATGTTTTTGCAGGGTCTTTCAAAGATAGATCAGTCTGAGGTGGACAACCTTGTGGATAGAATAGCTATAGATGAATTTGATACACCACCATCTGCCCCCAGCTCCATGTGGGTTTTTTCCTATATTTTTTAAATCAGACTTCCTACTGTAGTTTATCAAAGCTGTAAGTTATTTTTTGCGAAGTTCGCAAACTCCGCAAACCTCCCGAAGATAGCGACATTTCGCTAAATTTGAAGTAATTTGAATTTGAAGTTCGCTAAAGTTTAATTTAGCGAAATTCGCCAAGATTTTAGCGAAGTTTGAAGGAACTTTGCTAAATTTTTTTGCGAACTTTTCTAAATTTAGCGAAATGTCGCTAGCTTTTCGAAGTTCGCAGGGTTTGCGATCTTCGCTAAAATAAACTTTGTTTTGAGCTAGACTGTACACAGTATTGTATATATATATAAATATATATATATATATATAAATATATATTTGTAGCTCGGATCTGGAGTTGGGCAAAACTTGGGATGATGGGGGCTGGGAAAGAATCGAAACGACAGATAAATAGCAAGCAATACAAAATGTTAGCAGCAGAATTATTTATTCGGCTATTATCTATATTTAGAGTCCTTATATAAAAGGGATGATTTGCAGTTTTCAATTTCGTAGAAGTCAGCAGCCGAATTATTTTTGTTGGATTAGCGTAATTATGGATTCGCAAAACCTAGAGATATCTTACACATGAAAATTTTGTAATTTCTATCACTATGGTAGTGACTTACATGGCAGGAGCTCCAGAGACTAGTTCTCTCTGGATAAGAGCACTCACAGCGCCCATTGGCTCTCTCCTGTTCGGACTAAGGCTTCGGCCTTAGTGACTGCAGGCAGGCGTTTTTCATTATTTCTCTATGGTAGTGCCTTATAAAGAAATAATGAAAAACGCCTGCCTGCAATCACTAAGGCAAAAGCCTTAGTCCGAAACAGGAGAGAGCCAATGGTATGGTAATGACTATTTCAGGGGTCCTGCCTGGCAAAATCCGTTCGCCAAATCATCCTACCAGCAGCCGCAGCAACAGCCTCGGCCCGTTCCTTTGGCTTCCGCGGCCAACGGTCACTGGAATGGTCACTCGACTTCGTCGGGGACAGGGACCACCTCCAGAGTGAATGCTGCGGAACTGTATCACCATATGAAAAGGGGTCTGGACATCTCTCCACAGAAGGCGCCAGCCTCCAGCAGCCTGTCTGCCAGTGCTGTTGGACGTAAACTGGTCAAGCATTCCTATACACCGCAGAAGAAGAAGGATGAGGGAACGAACGGGGCTGTAGATATGGACATGACCCCTTCCTTGACCAATGATCGAGTGGACACTAACGGAGATTTTGTCGTTCAGGATAGTATGGACCTAGATTTAGCTACGGATGATAGCTGTAAGTTACTGGAAGTACCTGCTTGTTCGTTATTAAGCAATTTGTATGGCCTTTTGTGGTTGTTTTATTGACAGGAAGAGGAAGAAGAGGAAAGTTTTCCGCGTGCTTTGGTAAATCTTTTGGATATTTTTAGTATACGCAACGCATATTGATATGAAGGAAAATCTAAGGTCATGTACCGTCAAGACCCGAAAAATTCAAGCCTCCAATGGGATTCGAACCAATAATTTCTCAAACACTATGCTTTTAGACTGGGTTAAGACGTTTTCAAATTAAAATTTGTTTTTACGAACTTGTATAATAATATGATTTAAGGGAATGCTGCTGGTCAGTTTCGTTTTTTGTTTCTTTTGCAGTATCCACAGCGGAACAGGTTAAACAGAATCAAGTCGAAGTGAAGATTGAGCAGGCGAAATCAGAAACTCGTGCTTCCGAAAGTGGGGTCTCCACTTTTGGCACAATGGAAAGGTTTGCGCGAATAACTGTTGGGTTTTTCGAAGGGGGCAATTTTATTTGGGAGGGGGGATAGTTTTAGGAGGAAGGTTAAGAAGTTGTAGGTTTCAGTTCTCTTGGCTCCCCTCGTTCATTTTTATTCATGTTTTCTGGTTAGCCAATCAGAGGTGGAGCCAGGAATATTTTTTAACTAATTTTCCAACTGCAATTTATGTTGGGAAAAACCATGACTATGACCATCAATTACGTAGCTCAGTCCTGAATGTTGTCAGAGATCAGAGACCATCAAACTGGCATTTTTAGTGGGGGAAGGGTGGCCCCCTCACTTTTCGGTTCCCCCTTTCACGACTTTGCAGAGCCCCACCCCACTTTTCGGCAAGCCCCCCACCCACATTTTTGGGGATCGCCTAAAAGTGCAAAAATTAGGTTTTTGAGGTCAAATTTTAAAAATGTTTCTCAAATTTTCAACTTTTTTAGCTAAAAATGTAGGTAACTTTATTCCATTGCCCCCCCCCTATTCAGAAGCCGCCCCACACCCACTTCCCCCTCCCTAGGGGGGGGGACCCCCTCCCCCACTTTCAAAACCCTAAGAAATGCCGATCAAAGTAGGAAATATTATTGAAAGCTAAAGGGTGGGAATGGGGGGAATGGTAAAATGTGGCAAGCCAGGATTTTTGGTGTTGTTTGGGCGGTACATTCCAGTATTTCCAGCCATTCCACAAAGAAATAAATAATTATTATTTAGGTTATTTCTTTATTTTCTTGTGATTGGTTTATTAATATACTTTTTGCTACACTTTTTTTGTTGTTTCAGCAATTTCTCTGATGACTGGCTCTGCGAGGACTCGTCGCCCAGCATGGCCACGTCGCCGGACGAAGGCTATTCCACGGGCCTCTCGCAGACTCAGAGTGCAGATGAGGAGGGAACAAGGGGGGATCGGTTGATGTACTGGTTGGATGCCTACGAGGACTCACATCGTCCGAATGGTTCGTCCTTTTTTCAGTTCCGGTTTTTGTTCGGCATTTTCCGCTCCGGCACAATTCTGATTTGGTAAATTTGTGATGATAATAGTCAAGCAATATAACATGGGCTGGTGTTGGTAAAAACTTGAAGTAGTGTTTTACGGGTTTTCGGTTCCGGTTTTTTCGAAATTTTCCGGCACAATTCTGGTTTTGTAAATTCGTGGGTAGTAGTCAGGCAATAAAAATGCTCTGTTGTTGGTAAAATGGTACATAGGGTTTTACGGGTCTGCGTGTTTCATTTTTTCGTTTTACAATAATTACGTACGTTTTAGGACAAGATTGTCGAAATGCTAATATGAGTTTAGATGAGGGTGCTAGGCAGATAAAACCTGTTGAAACGGCGAATAATTGTACCATAACCATACCAGTACATAATAATGTACACATGGCATGTTTTAGGCACAGTCTATGTGTTTGGTAAGATTAGATCAGAAGACAAAAGCGGTGGGTGGTCCAGTTGCTGTCTTGTCGTCACTAATCTGGAACGAGTTGTCTATCTCGTCCCTCGCTCTGACGTACGTAGCCGGTCCACCTTGGACCCTTTTCTTTTTATTGTTTGACTTTGGCTTTTTTCCTCTGTTTTATGTAAAAGAAAAAGTGTTATTGATTTGCAGTTCATCACTCTGTATTCATAGTAGTTTTGAATTTATTAATGAAACCCTTTTGTTGATTGTTTTGAGGAATTTCTTCAGTGGTTCGGTTGTCATGAGAAAGTTTGTCAAA
>JASAND010015202.1:0-12330 GCA_030248195.1 Trissonchulus latispiculum | reverse complement strand
AACTACTACGTCAACGTGTTGCTATTACTATGTAGTTTTACCTTTATTTTGCGTTTCATGGTAGCCACCTGGATTTACTTTTGAGGAAATGTTGAAAACTGTTGAAATGGTTTTTATATCATGATTGACTATAATTGATATTTTATTGTAGAGTCCACTTTGCATTTGGTGTTGCGTTTACGTGGCGGTATCATTGAACCTAGTTTGAGAATGTTGGCCCAGAAATACAACTGTGACAAACAAATTTGTCGAAAGTGAGCGCACCTGTTTTCTTTTAGTCTATCTCTACATAATATGAAAATTGTATAAGCATGATATTTGCCTTTCGCATTGTTTATGCCAGTGCCTGGGTCGCTTCTACTGGGGGATGATCGCCTCTAATTGTTATGATCATAAGACAGCATGACCTGTCTGGCACGGCCAGTTATTATACACTCTGTCTGATCATTTCGTATGCGAAACCGCCGGATAAGATGGAGGATTCGGGCGTGCCCGTAGCATTCAGTGAAAACTGGTGGTCATTTGGTCACAGCAAGACATTTCAAATGAGTACATATTTTATAGTTATTTTGACCAGAAGTTATAAGCAGATAACACTTCTAAAAAATTCTAATCGGATGTTGTGTTTTGTTTGTGACATTTCGCTAAACCGGCAGCTTAATTAACTTATTTTGCTTCTGCCAATTAAGGTGTTACGCCCGTTTGCCTCCAAGAGCTACTAATTGTCGCAAGAAGAAGTGTGGTCATTCAAATGATTTGCGTCCCAAGAAGAAGCTGAAGTAAACGGCGAAGTTTCAGTGGAAAACTGTTTCGTTAATTTTAAATACTGTTGTTAATTTTGTTGAAGATATTGTTCTGAAATAAATTTTGTGGTTTGGTGTTTAAAATGCGGACACCAGGAATGCAATACGGTGTTGCATGCCGTATGTTAACAGAGCAGTTATCCTGCAATAGGAACTTTTAGGTCAGATAGGTCCAGTCCCATTCAGCACTACTCGCTAAGCTATTTGCTGCTCCTACCCCTCCCGCACAATTCTTGCTGCAGCTCCGTTCGTTACTCGTCCAGTTTCGTGTTGCTTTATTTTAGTGGGAATGCATCAGATTATTTACTTCGGTGCTCCGAATCCTTTAGCGTGAGATGATTTGGCAAAACGCATGCAGCTGAGCCGCAAAACATGCATTTGTTAGTGTCCGACCAGTCTAAGTTAAGGAACTCATCTCTAGTTGATCCGCCAGTGAAAATTTCACCTGCAAATATTTTTGGGACACTGTCGTTAGGTGTCGCCATGTGGGATCTAACTCAAGTTTTACCAAAACGTTCGTTTTCGAAATTCGTTTGTTTTAGAGATAATAGATAGAGTGTTATCTAGAAGTGCGTCAAGGTACCATAATGTTTTTGAACCTACACGATTTTCTTTTCGAAGTTGCCGCTTTTCCAACTGACAAGCTATCAGTCTCGACTCGTGTAACGGAAGTTTTTCAATTGAATTAGCAGGAGCCGTTTAGGTGTCTGCTGTCATGTGCTGTTTTACAAACTTTGAAAGTGGTTTGTCACAGTGTGATATTCCCCCTTGCGAATTTTCCCCGGAAAAACTGCACCGGTGTGGGTATTCCCCCCGAAAATTTACACCGATTTGAATTTTCAGGGAGCAAATTTTGAATCAATGCAGATTGCAATTCAAATGCGATAGAATGCCGAAAGCAGATTTCAGTAGTTCGGCTCATAATTGAAAATTATGCTTTGAAGACGGCATATGATTAGCGTAATCCGCCGAAATAATTATTCGTTATAATAATTCGACTGAGATAAACAATTAAATCTAAATAAATACAATTTCTAGACAATCAGAAATTTTGCAGGATTAATTATTAGGCATGGGCACGGGTCCAAAAATTTGGACCCGGGTACCCGGTACTACCCGAAGCCCTATGTCGGGTAATTGCGACACTACCCGGGTACCCGGGTAATCGGGTACCCGGGTACCCGAGCACTTTCGGGTACCCGAGAATTTTTTAACCCATTTTTCGGATTTGGCCATTAAAATTTAACTTTTTTCAGGAGTCTTTACTCACATTGAGCTTAGATTGGATAGATTTTCGTTCCTAAGTTATTTCAAAGGAGTTTTAAAGACTCCTTAATGGGTTATAGGGACTTATCAGGACGGTATCAGAAGCTGATGCTGATACAGACAACATTGGTTTTTACTTTATAATCGCGCTCAGATCAGCAATTTTCTGAGTTTCATACCACCGTTGCCCTGAACGGTTCCTTTAATCTTTAAATGTTAACAAAATTTAGAAAACATTTAGATTATAAGAGCAAATCCCCATGACAAAGTTTAGCTAACTTTAACTGCTTGTCTCTGGAAATTGAAACAGCACAAAAGGCAGCAAACAAGCACCTGCACGAAGTACTAAGTTTAATGTAGTTTCTTTTTTCCTTTTACGTAATTTCTTAATGAAACCACGTAAAAATTTAATGTCTTGATAAAAAACTAAATTTTTTGTGATCGGACACTACACTTTACTGACAACAAATGTAAAATTTTAAACTTCCTCCCTCAATAAATTGACTTACGTATTGAGATCAGTGTTCACATTTTCCATTCAGATAAATTTTATAATTTTTTACCTGAAAACAATTGCTACTTTCCAATTTCCTTTCCCTCTCTCTGTCCTTTTGCTTTTGGAGTAAGTTTACTAAACGTAAAACTGATGAGAGATGCAAGACCTCCAGAACTTTTATTAAACGTTTACGAGACATTTATTAAATATTCCTTGAAATAAATTCATTTATTGTCATTACGATTCCACTGTATCCGAAGAAAGTCAAAGTAACTATCTCCCTCAGCTTGGATACACTTTCCAGTCACTAAAGGCGTGCGCATACCAAAGAATCATCCAAAAGCTTGTATGCTCAACATTTGGTCAACTGAATGTTCAAACAATCTGGGAGCATTTTCTTAGTTCAGAATTCTGTTTAGAAACGGATAAAGTTGACAAAAATTGAAACCTAATGAGCGTTGGCCAATAGTGAAGGAAGTCTTTCAATTTTTCATTTGACCATGTGGCATTAAATAGAATCACTAAACTTTCAAGATCATTTCAGTCAATACTGACACCATCTAATGGTAATTAGTATTGTTACTTACAGTTTAGAGAACAGCGCAGAGCTGTGGCAAAAGTCACTAATCTGTTTGTTAGTTTTGTTTGTATTTTGTGAATTTTAAGTTTTAATTAATTCATCGACTTCCGCATATTGCTCCAACCGGAATTTAAAGAAAGAAAAATTATTAGAGCAAGGTAAATCTAATACTTTTAAAACAAATCTAAAAACTAGAAAATTATAAAATATTTGAAAATACCAGGACTAATTCCTCTTTCCGCTACTTCGTTTTTCTGTTGTAGTATCTTTTTATAATATTAAATTTTATAATAAACAGAAAATATTTTCGGCGGTTACAAATTTTCCTTGCCAAAAATTTTCGGTGGTTAAAACTTATCTGAGCAAAAAAATTTCTGTCTGCTTGATCCAGATTAATCTGGTTTTATCCGGTGTTTTCCGGTTTAAACTGGATATCGGGTACCCGAAGCAGGACCCGGGTACCCGAAAATTTTCGGGTACCCGACTACCCGTGCCCATGCCTATTAATTATAATCAATTGCTTATTTTGTATTTGATAAACCTTAATAAAGAATAAATTCTTAAATAAATGATAACTTATAAGCTTTCTTAGGGTTCTAATATTTTATGTTTTCAAATATAAAAAATATTGGAAATTTTATCTCCGAGCTCATCTTTAAGTAGGATGATAAAGGTTTTAGAAATTTCATTGAATGAATTATCATTCATTCAAATGAAATGAAAGTTTTCAGTTGCAAAATTGAAATTTCATTTAACTGAATCTGAATTTTCCGCGTTAACTTGAATTTTGTCTTGCAAATTTTCTCTAACGAAAGATTTTCACCATTGACCTGCGGTTGATCTCTGAAACTAAAATTTCCAAAATTCCAATTATTTTTTATTTTTTACTTAGAAAGTAGAAACAAACATAAGATATCAGAAGAATACGCGATGATAAACGAAAGAAAGAAGGGTGTCACTGCAGCACCTCCGACCCGAAAAATTCGGGCCTGCGGCGGGGATCGAACCCACAACCTTTGGCAATCTGGGCCAACGCTCTACCGGGGGGGGGGGCGACTAAAATGGGGGTGCCTCGAATTTGTTCGATTGGCCTATTGCTGCCTGTGCAATAAGCCCACCGCGGTAGCTTTATTAAGGTTTAGCAAATGCGAAATAAGCAATTGAATAAACCAATGATTTTAATTTATCCTTATTTTGATTTTTCAAGAATTTTTCAGTATATATTTCAATTTAATTTTGTATCGAGTCGGACTATCATAGTGAATATTTATTTTCGCGTTTCACGCTAATCATATTCGGTGGTGAGGTGGCTAAAACCAGGATTAGGATCCATTTCAGGATCGGGTGACTACAAACAGGATCCATTAGATCGGCTAAAAACTTCAGGGTCGGGTTAGTAGTGGATTCTGATTTCAGGATCGGGTGTCTAAAAACAGGATCCATTTCAGGATCGGCATGTAACTTCAGGATCAGCGTCAGGATCGGCGTATAAGTTCAGGATTCGACTTAGGGGCGGATCCTGAGTTCAGGATCGGGTGTCAAAAACAGGATCTATTTCAGGATCGGTTTGTAACTTCAGCTTCAGCTTAAATAAACCCAGCATGGTACGTATTTACTTACAAAGGCTTTTGTAATGAAGTGGGTAGGATTGGGGTTCCAAATTCCGAACCAGTGAATCTTTGTTCCGCAACAGTCTATCACGACTGACTCTGGGTATCAACCACTTCGAGTACACGGAAGGTCGACGCGTTTATCGGTGAAGATAAACTTAGGCACAGGATCCTCAGAAGGTGATTTGTCCAAAACTGAGGCTTCCTTGCAGTCAACCTGGATGGGGTCTTGGCGTGAGTCCGTTTGATGAAGATATGTAGGGGTCCAATGCAAGCGGGGTCGACACTTGCTGTGTAGGACGGATGAATCAGGTCTGTATCAAAGAAGACTACTGATTGGCGATCCTGATTATCAAATCAAGATCCTGGAAAGATGATGGCGATGTCTTTGTAGGGACCAAGGGTTCAATCTTAGTCACTTTTACTGGGGCTCCGAATCCGAACTTGATCTGATCCTTATGCCCTAGTTAATAGATCCAGTAATAGGGCACAACAGTTTAATAATGACAATAATAATAATATTGATAATAACAATTGTGACAACCGAAAATGATTATTACAATGTGTACGAGGAGTAGAACAAATCACAAACTGTATACTTTAGAGACAATTAGACAAACAAAATGTAGTTTGCCAGAATTGCCAGTATTCGGTTTACCCAAAGAGTTAATTGGTAATAGGGACAAGGTTTCAGCGCCTAGACTCAGTCCCACTATATTCTTCTTTCTTTCCTTTCTGATTGACTAACCAGGAGCTAAACCTAATTACTAAACTCTATCGTGCAGTCCCTATATGCTTGTGTTCCTGTTAGTAAGTTATGACTCTTTGTCCGTCCTCCTTACCAAGGACAATAGATTATCAAAGAACAAAAACTACTGGACAGTTAAGTTAACTAAATTAAAGGAGTTAGTAGTACAGGGATTCCGGTCTTTGGGTGAGCCCGAAATGCTAGTAACAATAGCACTTTCGGATGCTATTCGGTCACCAAGGGTCAAACGCAAGGGGGGGGGGTCCGGTTGGGGAGTTTCCTGGTCCGTTTTTTGGTGTTAGTACAGATTTAGTTTAATTTAATCTCTTCGTTAAATCTACTTCCGACTAATTAGAAATTACTGGGCGGCTTAGGCCAGAGACAGGGGGTAGCAACCCCCTCGGTAAGAATGATGATAATCAGAAGAATCAGAAGATGACAATCATATTTTGAATTGAAAGAATAAGAACCAATTTATAGAAATCGAAAATAAAGTTAGGTTCACTTCGTTACCTTTTAGGTCCCACTGTAGACTTCGGTGCTGAGTTTGGAGCCGTCTCTGCCTTTAGTTACCCAATTCTAGACCATCCAGGTTCCAATGTACCTTAACAGACCAAATTCCGATCCAACCAAATAATTCACTGTTCAATTCCAACTAATGAGTCCTTCTGCGGACCAAGATCAAGACCAATACTGACTGACAGAGCGGATATAGCAAATAAGATTCCAACGGACTGATCGTCTGAGTAGGATTCAGGCAGGACTGATTCTCTTTCTCCGCACCTGAATCAAATGGGTTAAAACCCATTAATACAAGTTATAGGTGCGGGATTCGAACCCAGCAACCATTACTCACATTTTGGCTTTCTGAACTTGGAAAAAACTTGTAAAAGTCGAAAGTGTTATGAAAATTTGAGATCTAGGTGGATTATCACAAGTTCTGAATGGTTTTTAGTAAGATCACAACACCTGAAATTGGTTTTAAACAAAATACTAGTTTTTTAGGGCAATTTCTTGCATTCTTGTGCAAGAAATTGCAATTTCAATGTGAAACTATGATTTCAGCTTGATTTCTCTTTGTACAGTCTGCTTCTGTACGATTAAAACCTATTACACGAAATTGATACAATTTTGGGCCCTTTAAGTAACAGCGGATAGACGCCCATTCACTCAGCTAACACGAGGAACATTAACTTGGTGAAAATGATCAAATCTGGGAATCTTGTTTTCCGAGTCTTAGCAAGGAAGGTGACAACTTCCTGTCTTCGATACGTATTGATTAATTAGAAAATGATTAACGCGTGAGTTTGTGAAAACACAATGTTTGGATGCAGAACTTTTAGTTTCACGGTTCTAAATAAGGAAGGTAACAACTTCCTGTTTTTTAACAAACGTTAACAAATTAGAAGAGAGTTAACGCACGATTTTAACGAAAACATCATAATTTAACGTAGAACCTTTGTTTTTTAGTAGGTTCTACCTAGGGAAGATAGCAACTCCCTATTATGGCAAATATCGAACATTGAAAACTAGTTGAATTCATAAAACTGGTGATTTTGGCCTTTATCAGAAGATGGTTCTGGTACCCTATCCATAATACTTACGTAACTAATTGTTAATGTGCCTATTTCAAGTATATTATCAATTTTTGCTTAATATTAGTTAAAATTGCCGGATTGTTGAAACCTATTATTGCCATTTGTGGATAATTATCATGGATGAGCTTTATATTAGGCACTAAATGAGCAAGGTTGATTTTTCCACCTTGCTAACCTTTATGTAACGGGGTTTTGTTAGTTTTGCCTTTAAACGTGAACACCGACATGAAAAGGTGTTAGGCCGCGGTTGCGGTCATTATTAGGAATGAAACATGCATCAGACAGGGTTAATTTAACTAAACATGGCGATAATGGTGTGTTCTGACATCGGAAACAAAGATACAACGAATATAATTACAAACTACGTTCGCTACAGCTTTTTTACGTAATGCCAATATGCCTTTTGGACAAGAGTTCTGAAAATGATGCTTTTAGACAGAATTTGCATTAATTTGGCAATTAGACCGACCATTTGACGGATTCCTGTTCTTGCGATTCGTCCGCACTCTTAACAAAGAGTAACTTACGCGGACGAATCGAGGATATCCTGATTCAGACTGATAAAAACCTAATACGGGGTCTCTATGACCCTAGGTCCTATAGCCCTAACCTCATTTGCATATTTACTGAACTGAGCCTAAACCTAGATTTCCTACGTAACCATGCATTCACGACTCCCAGACACGCGTACAAGACTCGTAAACTAAAATTACATTAGTTATTACTATTTTCCTGCGTACTATAGAAATCCTAGTATAATTTTGGTACTTCATATAGGCCATGCATACAGATAATCATTAAACACTTGAAGGGTCGTTTGCTTAATTATGATTAAAGTTACATCATATGAACCGCGACATTTACACACATCTTAAGCAAACTAATACTGAACTACGTAATCACACTTGCTAACTAAACAACATTTATATAGCATCTGTACAATATTTAGATTACGAAATAGGTAAACATTTTGACTTCATTTATGCAACATTCATACAACACTCAGAACACGGAATAATTAACCATTTAAACATCATTTATGCACAATTAGACTAGAATGTACTCGTGTCACAGAGTTTCAATCATTCATGCAAATTACAAGTATACCTCATTCCTGCTTATGACCTGAGTCTTGATCACTCCAGCGATGCTCACAACCTTCGTCGAACAGAAGGAGTTTCCGCGAGTCAACGTACATATAATCATAGGAAGCAGTATACAATGCCATTCCTACAGTCTCATGCATACACACACAGACATACGATTTCTTAGGTAATTACTTATCTAACTAATCCCAAAGGTAAACATAAAAGACAATCTAAACGAGTTTTATTAATTAATCTAACTCCTACCTATTATTCTAAACACACCCTTGAAAATCATTAATCATTAACTACTAAATTAACGGAATTTTAGCGAGAATTTTGCTGCGAGTTTTAGAATTCTAAAACTCGACTTATAGCGCAGAACTTTGGTTATTTTGAGAACTCTGAACTTTGGAAAGCCATGTGAGTAATGATTGCTAAGCAATCATTACTAAAAAGAAACTAATAACAATGATTAAATTAACAAATGGGGAAGCCGGTCATTCCCCGCAAAACGCTTGATTATTAATAATATTTAACTACCAATTATTTTAACATTCAGGTTTAAATTTTGCTTTAACGTTCTAAATGGCCTATTAATTTTTAATTACCGACCTACGACAAACAACATAGATTACAGACAGTAATTTTTTTAAAGGCTTAACAAAGCCATGATAAAACAATATGGCCGGCAACTCCTAGTTGCCGGCTGTGGGGTGAGTATTCCTATGAATTAGCTTAATAAAGTCAGGGTCGTAGCAAAAGGACCCTCTAACTCAAACTTAGGGATTGGGTCCCCACTTAATAATCCCATACTCTACTTTTAAACCCCAAATTCAGGTCAAAAGGACCTTGATAAAAATTGATAGAAAGTTGGTCGTGGCTTGACCAAAAGTGCAGTTGAAAGATAACAAAAATGAACCAAATAATTGGAGGTGGAGGTCAGCAAACCTCGATATACAGAGAGTGTCGGTAATAAAAACAGAAAAACAGAAACAGGGGCAATTCTCATGACCTCCATCGAACAGGAGGGGTTTACATGAGCTGCCCCCTTTATTTAAAACAATAAAATAATAATAATAATAATAATAATAAATAAAATAAAAATTGAACTAAAAAGTGGCTCGAAAACCCACACATGCTATGGAAATTAAAGGTGGCCTTAGGCCCAGAATATACTGGATAAAAAGTGGGGCTCTGCGGCCCAAAAATGTGTATAAAAATGGCCCATTGGCCTTAAAAAATGTATAAAAAGATGGCCCGAAGGCCCCAATAGTCATATAATAAAAAATGGCCCAAGGCCTAAAAAATGTAGAAAAATGGCCAAAATGGCCGTCAATTTCTAAGCTTTTGTTTCTCAATTTTTGGCCAGGTATAGAAGACCTATTTGGCCCTAGTTGGTAAGTGTTCGTTGAAATTCTCAAAATCTTTTCTGGCCCGAAGGCCAGAAAAGTCCTATTATTTTTCCTAACCGGGGGAATGCGCTGTAGCCCCCATGCAGTGTCAACTGCACTGGAGAGCGCATTAAGGGGAGGGGGAAGCAACCGCTTTCGGTTGCTCTCAAACGAACACTGATAATAATAAAATTTTTGGACCGAGCTGACAGTTTTGCTGACAGCTCGGTGACAGGTCATTAGCGAAAGTTGGGCGAAATTTTGCTTTGTCTTTAAGGCAAAGCTTCTAGAAGGTTCTAGAACTTTCTAGAAGCTTGCCACCTTTTGTATGTGAGGCGCAGCGGCGGGCTGAGCCAGCTGGCCATTAGTGGTCGAAATTAATGAGATCTTGAAATTATTGCCCCCTAACTGACCCATTTTTGATATATTTCCAGTGCCGAAACTTGGCGAAACTTTGCGAAATTTTCTTTAACACATAAACATAACCAAAGGGAAAACTTCGTGAAATTTCACAACTTTATTGAATTATTACCCAAGATGTATAATTTTCTATGGCTTAAAAATTATATCATAATAATCTACGTACTTATCTACTTATGCCTAGCTACTTACATTAATATTCCTATTATTATAAAGGGAGATAAGCCCCCTCTAAGTCCAATGACTTGGGCTAATCCTACTATTTTCTTTTCCCTTTTCTGTGTTGGCCTTGTCCTCGGCCAAAAGTTCAGGTGAGGACAACTGCTGGGCCTTGGAAGAAAGAGGCCTAGCAGAGAAAGAAGAAAGAAAACAACACCTGACTAAGGTGTAGTCTGGGAGGTAGACAACCTCCCAGACAATGAAAAAGGAAAAAGGTTTGCCTTAACTTTTAGGCAAAGAAAACCAATTTTAGTACACTCCTTTTTGGAGTGATAGGATTACGACATAAAAAGTAATCTTATAAAAACATTTTCACTTATAACTTTCTTATTTTTGGGAGTTGAAAAGTCGGGTTTGGATTTTTGGAATCAGAATCCTATTCTCTTTCATATAAGCCCAAGTCATTTTCTAACCAAAAATACTAAAATTAACTAACTAATTATTACCTAATTAACACCTAATTATCACTAATTAACCCTACCTAACTACGTACTTAGCTATTTCGTACCTAATATTGAACCATCTTCCAATATTTGCTGTTTTAGGTGCAAATTTCCATTTTATAGGCAATTTTAGGACTAATTTTCGACTCAATTATGCACATAAACCTCATGTTTTGGGTTTATGACTTCCTGCTAACTAGTATGCGAACACTGGTGATTGTACTACTTTACGGGGAAGGCTGTACTTGACTCAAATTATGGACGACAATCACTAATTCATCTAAGTTTAGTTTAAATGTCGATTTTTATCTTCGTGTGGGAGTAACAACTCCACTTACTAAAGGGATTAAGACCGAAATAACCCTTTCTTACAATTCTTGGATTAGTACTGTTAATAGACCATACGTTAGTAGAACTTAGTTAAGCTTAAAATCATAACTAAGACTAAGATTTATATCCTATTTGAGTACCAACCTTGGGCCCTATTTATAGATTTTCCCTTAATTTTTGAATACTGGCAACTCTGACTAGACAAACATAAGATAATCTATACAATCATCGCTTGGACATTATTTAATAATTGCATTCCATGTCGATAATCTTCGCTCTTCTTCACTGATCCATGGCATAATAGTTCTTCCTTGCAGATTGATTAATTCGGACTACTTTTTAGACCAATTTTGATTATTTTTATCACCTTATTTAATTAATTCCATTACACTTTGCTGTTTTCCTTAAAAATGTTACACGCTTTTAGTTTTATATGGTTTCAATCAAAATTTAACAATTTAGAGATGCAGTTTATACAATAGCACTAGCAAAGTTTCTAAACTCAGAATGTTGTTCTGATTTTTTTTTCAGCAAAACATTTTTCAGCTTTACGGCGGTTTATCCCGATGTTAAATCCCTACCTCAGCTGTCTGGACCTAAGGTGGATTCTAGAGGCGGAGCGACTACAGGTTCCTAGACCGGGCCTATCCTAATAATTTATCCTTACCTACCTAACTAATAAACTAACCTTACCGACTACGATCACAAGATCGGCTTACAAGAATTTACCGGCATGAAATGGTTACGGCAGACGAAATATAATTACAGGACCACGGTAAAAAGACACACCTTACTCGCACACAAATTTCGATAACACTAAACTGGTAGATCAGATCTGAGCTGATCAAATTAGCTAACAGACTAAAGGTTGCACACACCAGTAACAAATAGTTTTAGTGTTTGTTTTTAAGATTGAGTTGCAACACTTGTTTTAAGTTGATTCTCAACATCCTCCCCTGGATAGAACAATTTTAGCGCCTGATAAAATGCAAGATGGAGAAGAGATGCTACCGTAATTCAATAGTTGGAAGTTAAAAAGAATTTCAAAGGTAAACATAGATCTCACACAATTCCCATGAGACCAGTTATGAGGCACGTATCCTGGCACGTTTACCCATGGTTAAAACAAAGAACCACAAATAGAAGTTAAGAGAAATTAAAGTTAAAAAGTGGTAGCAAAGTGGAAGTCATAGACAGGCGAAGTATAGCGAAACACAGGGAGAATAAAGTAAACGAAACAATGCCGTAAGTAGTTGCAACCAAACTAAGTATAGCGAAAAAAGAAGTAATCAGAAATAGAAAATAAAGGAAACGTCCCACATAGAAAAGGTATTATAC